>BSQZ01000009.1:7118251-7375751 GCA_033239005.1 Lamellibrachia satsuma
CAATTGTCGAAATTTACCTATTCGTACAAAGCTTAAAGGGGTGGGGAGGGGGCCGGGGGTCAAGACCAGCGTACAAATTTTCTTTACGTTGGTCGTACGAGAAATTTGACCCTGCGTGGTGAACTGTTACACAAATACTATTGTTTTAAAGCGCGCTCACGGTGAGGCCCTGTGATACATCTTTCATAACTTCGTGGTAATCAATATGACACCATGGAGTTGTTGGAGAAACACAACGCTGGCTTAATTATTGCAGATAAATGTTTGTAAACCTAGTCTGATGGTTATTATTGTGTCATATATATATATATATATATATATATATATATATATATATATATATATATATATATAAATATATATATATATATATATATATATATATATATATATATATATATATATATATATATATATATATATATATATATATATATATATATATATATATATATATACGGCCCCTAAGAGGAAACGTATTTATTCAAAGACAAAAAGAAGTGATGATATATATGATGTATCACACATCTGGCAGTTTTCATGTTATATTTTGCTAAGCACCATCATGGAATGATGTAGAAATGTATAAATCTGCCGGCGTGTGGTATTTTCATGGCAAATACATCGGATTATATGGTCACATGTCTGCAGCTGAGTTTATGAATAAATGGTTAATCGGGTAAGACACGATGGGAATTTACATTGGGTGAGTGGAGTCTTGGGATTAGCAGAGCATGCTGAACTGTTAGGTACTACTGGGAACGGAGATTAGTAGATGGCTTCCGAAGATGTGTTTCTTCTGTCTATGGCCAGCATGTGGTCGTTTAATGCAGGTAATATAGCGCGAAACCCAAACTAAAAGAGATAATAAAAAATAGCCATGTGCAAGTAAAATCAAGAATACAACGTTAGTGGTTTTTCTCAGAATATATTCCAAAAGTGGGAGATTCCGGTTAGTTCTCCAGTTAACCGAGGGCTGACATGACAACCAGCGCGATCGATAAGCGCATGCGCAGTTCTATGAAATAGGGTAACCTAGACTACCTTGTGATGTATAACGCTCTGCCAGTAAACACATAACAAACACAAAATATCATTTATACGGGCTCAGAAAGAGGACTGGTTTCGTAAACAAAGCAACGAATATTGCTAGAATACGGCAGCCGTGACGTAGGAGTTTCGTTTCTAACAGTATGACGTAGGAGTTTCGTTTCTAACATTATGACGTAGGAGTTTCGTTTCTAACAGTATGGCGCGACCCAATAAATAAAGATGCAGTGTGTTCAACAAGGTTTTCCTAATAAACCACTGGCGTGATATTCTTGAATGTAATTACAAATGGGTATGTTTAAATAATTCTTAACTTTTGTTTCCCTTTAACATGGGTAACTCTTGTGAAAGCAGGAGTTAACCGTGGTCTTTAAAGGTGGTCTCTTAGTGCAGGTGGTCTCTTGAGCAGGTGTGACTGTACCGTAGGATAAGTCTTACACTTCAACGATTGCCGTCAGTGTAATAATTGTTGACACCGTGAAAAATACAATGGACCACAGTTTCGTAAAAGAATGCCAACGCAATATTACTGGAAAGAGATTCGGGTTAAGCTACGGGACGCAATATTAGATGGAGGTAATGGAGCTGGGCAGCCCATATTCCCAGGAAGCCAACATAACACATTACAAGACATCACAAGACATGCCTCAAGGGCAAAAGGGAAAGCACGTGACAAACTTGACACAGAGAAATGGAAGCACCTATGGCAAACAATAGGATGTAGATGGAGAGGATTGGAAACACAAGCCCACGACCGGATCTGGTGGAAAGGAGTCTCTAAAGGCCTATGCTCCCCTACGGAGTAAACAAACTAACTCAAGCCAAATCTGTACAACGCATTCATTATTTGCCCATCCAAATAACCATTGTCGCCAACGTCATAAGTCCCTCTAATGAACTCCGATTTTGACTTCGAAACTGGTTCGTACGATTCCTTCTACACACGACAGACTCTCCTTGGTGAAGCAGCCACGACATGCTCACATCAATCGCTGCCCGAACCTTTGAAGGTTACGTAGAGACTGACTGGATACTATTCACCGAGCCATGGCCTGGCTGTCACTTGAATCAAAGGCCAAACGGACTGACGAATGACGAAGAGCGCGAGATCAAGGGTTAGCTACGGAACGTGCATGTCAAACAAGATGACCGGTGGCAAAAACTTGACTGTTTCATGCGGATCAATGGAATGACGCATTACAATTGCCCTTTTGCACAACAGTATGTCAGAGATTGAAGATTGCAATCAAGAGCGTCTTACAAAAGTTGCGTGGTTCACGTTCAATCTGAACTGTATAGTCAGATAAGATTGCAAACATAGTATTGTGCTGATATTTTTTACAGTTTGGTTGGCAATGTGATTTCTCGAAATAAGCCCTACGCCATGAACGCATCACCACAAGCCACACACGTCAGTTACGCACGAAGCAGCTGCTGCGTGTAGTCCAGACGTAACGGATCCAATCAATATGAACAGTTATATTTATCCAGGAGAACTGCAGCAAATTGCTTGTGAATTTTACCGCAGCTGACACAAACGGGAACAATATGGTGAACATATCCGACAATTCGATTGACTTTAAGTACCAGTTAATTAGAATGTGCGTGTGTGCGTGCGTGCGTGCGTGCGTGTGTGCGTCGGCGACTGCCTGCTCTGCAGGTCTTTCGTGGTTTTTCAAAGCGTATGCTAGTGTCAAAGTGTTTTCTATCCTGTCCATTATCATCGTTTGTTATTGACTCTTGCTAGGGTGTCCACATGGTTACTATAAATTATAGCGCATGTATAAATGCATATACATATCACCAAGTAATTCCCGTGCATATATTGTACAGAAAAACTACCAAAGAATACCCACCTAAATACTGCATTTTGGTATTGGGAACCTACATTTGGAATATTACCCAAGTTAAACCTATGATGTCGAGTAACCAATTGAAAACGAGTGCTGTCAATTACGTAGGCGAGTGCAGCCTATCTTGCATAAGAGTCCCTTAGAACTTGTTAGTTGGCAACAATGCTAGCGTCCACTTCCCGTTGGTTCACGTGACCGTAAAATCTTCTAATCCAATCTGGAGACAAATTTAGCGGTGACATCGATTTTCGGAGAAAAATGTAATCTGTGTGGGTTGGCGTGCCCGCGTGCACAGAAAACCTTAATAATTGTGGCAATTATGGTGCTATAAAGTGAATACAGATTATTCCACACAGAACGCTTAAAGATTTCTTGCAACAAAAGTCGTTTAATTTCCTTTGTTTATGTTCAAACACCGAGCCGCTTTTTATAGAAACTGATTGACGATTTCATGGTTTGTGTAACACTCAGTGTACATTGTTGGTCAGTAACTCCACTTAAGGAGTTCCAAATATGAAACCAGTAGGCGTAAAGTATGTAGAGAGATATTATATGCAATGTGTGTGTTTGTGTGTGTGTGCGTGTGTGCGTGCGTGCGTGCGTGCGTGCGTGCGTGCGTGTACATGTGCGTTTTGCGGACCTGATCACATATTGACTTCCGCGTTCGTGGCTGTTCCTGATATTTTGAGATGGTGCCCTCTTTTTGGCAATTTGTTATTCCATGTCAGATTATTTCTGAATACATATTTGGGCATATTTGAGGCATACGACACGCAATATTAAAATGCTTAGTAGATGGTGATATATGCACGTGTCAATGACTACAAGATCCCTTGCGCTTGAAGACATGGTGCAGTTGGTTTGGAAGCCATTTAGTGGGGGAGGGATATGTATGTTGAATAAACGTATTAATTCAGATAATTGTCAGAAGATACAAAATAATAATTAGTGAACAGCATTAAAAAGGTAATAATTGTCACTAATAAAAAAAATTATTATCCAAATATTATAATGTTAGGCTATGGAAATCTGAAAAATATGGCCAAATGTTATTATCTAGCATGAATTTACCATCTAGCATGCCTACGGGGGTGGAATTATACATCCTAAATCCACAACTTTAATGTATTTATATGAGCACATTTCTAACCAATCTGTGTGATTAGCAAACAACTCTCACAGTGTTTCTGTTAACTTCACATAATATGTTGTGGTGATGCAAAGGCAATTTGTTGTCTTTCATCCACGATGTTGGTTTAAATATGACGTTCCCAGAAGAGACCATTGTGACAGATGGAAAACAGTCGGCATAGGTCTTCGGTTCGCACAGGTAACTTCTTCTGGCAGTGACACCAGAGAAGATGCAGAAGATGCATTATACTATTATAGTAGGCCAAAAACATGACGCAGGCGGGAACGTAAAGTATGGATTACCATTGAAACGGGTCCTACAGACTAGAGTTCTCGTGGTACCAGCGGTGGGATGTACTGCACTGTTCGCCAGAAGTGCATTAAGGTAGTGTTTCTACACACGTCAGGTGGCTAAAACCAATAAACATGATCTGGATCGGTGAGTAGGATTCTATCGTCTGGCAAGCTTTTAGCGCATTTCGACAATGAGAATCGTCGGGAGGACGGTAGATATGTTTGTACGGGACATTGCGCGCCATTAGTTGCGTCGCAGTTTATTTATTACGATTGCGCAGTGAGTTTATTCTGCACAGCCACACATCGCACTTAGCTAATTAGTGATTGGCTAGGATTCATTTCCTGAACAAAACTAACACGGTTGTTGTTAGCTTAGGCATATTTTGAAGAAAATTATGTATCCTATGTTATGTATTCTATGATAACACATGCCCAAAGCGAATTTTCCAAGGAAATGTTAAATATATCAGATACGCCATATATATTTTCAAAGAAAGTTTAAAGCAGATCATGTAAGTATCAGTATACGTGTAATTGTAATAGTAACTGTAATTATGACAAATAAACATTATTGTTGTTGTTATTATTATTATTATTATTAATTACAGTACAAATTTAATGACTTCTTCCTATGATCTACTTCTAATAAGACCACCTTCCACTGCCACCCCGTCTGGTTGGACCACCTACTACTGCCATCCCGTCTGGTTGAACCACCTACTACTGCCATCCCGTCTGGTTGGACCACCTACTACTGCCACCTCGTCTGGTTGAACCACCTACTACTGCCACCTCGTCTGGTTGGACCACCTACTACTGCCATCCCGTCTGGTTGGACCACCTATCACTGCCACCTCGTCTGGTTGGACCACCTACTACTGCCACCTCGTCTGGTTGGACCACCTACTACTGCCATCCCGTCTGGTTGGACCACCTATCACTGCCACCTCGTCTGGTTGAACCACCTACTACTGCCACCTCGTCTGGTTGGACCACCTACTACTGCCATCCCGTCTGGTTGGACCACCTATCACTGCCACCTCGTCTGGTTGGACCACCTACTACTGCCACCTCGTCTGGTTGGACCACCTACTACTGCCATCCCGTCTGGTTGGACCACCTATCACTGCCACCTCGTCTGGTTGGACCACCTACTACTGCCACCTCGTCTGGTTGGACCACCTACTACTGCCATCCCGTCTGGTTGGACCACCTATCACTGCCACCTCGTCTGGTTGAACCACCTACTACTGCCACCTCGTCTGGTTGGACCACCTACTACTGCCACCTCGTCTGGTTGGACCACCTACTACTGCCATCCCGTCTGGTTGGACCACCTATCACTGCCACCTCGTCTGGTTGGACCACCTACTACTGCCACCTCGTCTGGTTGGACCACCTACTACTGCCATCCCGTCTGGTTGGACCACCTATCACTGCCACCTCGTCTGGTTGGACCACCTACTACTGCCACCTCGTCTGGTTGGACCACCTACCACTGCATGAGAAGTTGAGGGGGCGCGCGATGGCGTCCATGCGGTCGATACTCAGAGACACCAGCACGTAGGTAGACGCGTACAATGCCACCGACTGAAAGCGAAGCAGCAACGATATAATACATTTCGGTATCGATGAAATGCTATTTAAACAACGTCCGCTAGAAAGGTCAAGCAACGGTGAAAAAAATCGTGTTGCAACATAATGAGAGACACGCTGGATTGCAATGCACATTGAAGGGATTAGTTGCAAGGACAAGAAGCAGAGGCAAACCACGATAAAGATGGGAGGAGGACAAATGGGGGGAGGACACCAGGTGCCTTCGGAAAGGCGACAACGACAGGTAGAATAGCTGCAGAAAGGCATCAGTTTCGCAAAATGATACACGCTGCGATGTTCGGAACAGGATATGCAAATCGAAAAAGAAGAAAGAAGAAAACATGATTGAAAGTAATATTTCTTCAATACTGATTGTGTAAGAGAAACTATATGTTTGCATATGGTGATCACGTGATTCACGTCCTACGTTGAACAATAATTGTGTGAATGCAGATGGTGAAATGGCGGTTGCAATAAGGATATTGACTAGAATGGCAGGAATAGCGAAACGGGTCATAATTCAGGTTTTAATCAGCAAACTATATTTTGCGTTGTGCTGTGAATTGCATAATGTCGTTAATAACATCGTGCGTGCGTGCGTGCGTGCGTGCGAGCGTGCGTGCGTGCGTGCGTGCGTGCGAGCGTGCGTGCGTGCGTGCGTGCGTGCGTGCGTGCGTGCGTGCGTGCGTGCGTGCGTGCGTGCGTGCGTGCGTGCGTGCGTGCGTGCCGCTTGTAGTAACACTAAAAGGTCGCAGTGGCTGCGCCGGCGAGTTTTCACTGTTATTACTACGTCCATCTTTAGTTATCCCCTATTTGTCGACGCTTTCACAACTATCGTCGTAACTGCATTTATGTCGTTTATTTCTCGCGCAAATGCCGAGCCGCCTGTCTGCTCCACTCGAGAAAACTGACATCAAACAGACCAATATCGTAAAGTCCGATAACGACTTTACGGAGTAGTGATTATTGTTGAAGTATGTGCTTTAATAACGATCGGCGCATTACAAGTGACTTACGGGCGAAACAGATGCGTCGCTAATGAAACGCAGATGAAAGAAGCGGTGTTTGTGACAAGACATAACATCACACAAGGTTTGTCCTGTGCCGGCAGGTGGAGACACCAGCGACATCAAGAAGACGGCATAGAATCCGACATCCGGGATTTAGGCACAGTATTGTTGTCAATACTCCAGAGTGGGTGCAATACATGTTACGAAATTTATTGTAACTCATCAACCATTCTGTAATACGGCGGAATAAAATGGCGTTGGATAGAAATCACTGCGTTTTATAATCGTGTAGAAATTCCCCAGACAAACTGTTTGGTAATTTTTCTAAGCGTATCCAAGACCTAAGAGAACATGTTGCCTTTCAACCAGCTTTGTCTATGCCAACTGTTTCATCATTAGCGATGCACCTGCTTCCTCAATTAGCCACTATATGATCGTGTCTATCGTTAGCAAAGTAGGTGATCTAGCAGTAATCACTACCGCTTAAGATTCGGCACTCGAGTTAGAGAGTGCGTTTTGTACATTACTATGATATGATCTTCTTGCGAACAGTTTCGCAAATCACGTGATAGACTAACGCGGTGGCTCAACGGTTTGGGATTCTCCTCGTGACTAGGAGGTGCCGATTTCAGACCCCGGGGCGGTGGCCAACACGGCCGTTTCGCCAAAATTGGATACAGCTTGTCGTGTCGCCTAGAACCTGCTTCGTGGGAAGTCTTTCGGGTGAGACACTAAACCCCTTCTACCGGGTGGCCGGGGGAGGGGGTAAAACATCCCACGCTGGGGGTAAATTTGTAAATGGTCGTGGAGTCACAGAGTACATACTATAGTCACATTATATGCGTGGCTAATACAGAGTTGTAGCGGATTATTAAATTCACTGTTCCAAATAGCGTATCTATTCGTTCGTAATGGCATATCCTGGAATGCGAAGATTCGCTGCGAAATACGTCATAATTTGTCGATTGCCAAAATGTTCGCTAAATTCCAATGGAATACATCCTTCTCATTATCACTACGCTACCTGGTGGATTAATTAGAACTACAGATTCGGGAAATAAACTATCATCGCGCTGGTTAGTACAAGCGAGTGGACGGTGGACGCTGTATTTGTGCGCACATGTGTCGTGTAATGACTGTTGTAATCACTGAGAGATAATCTGTAGCATTTCAAATATTTTACTTGAATTAAATTAAATTTATGGTGTTTTTGAATGCTTAAATCTACTTGAGCTTTGCTAATTGCGTGTCACTCAGCACGGTTGCCTGATGCCGAGGCAGTGTCGTGCTAATTTGCTGTGTTATGTGTATTACCGTGTTTAGGCTACCAATTATCCCTGGTTATTACTAAAAACATGAGGAAATTAAGGGCTTAAGCGGTCTGTAGCATGGCCACGTTGTGGGGAGAGTGCACGTATTTACATCGATCGTTGATACTCAGTGTAGGCCTGGCTGGCTAGCAATAGCTCATGTTGTATGAGAAGCATTCACTGAATGTATCCGTTGTTATTCGAGATCTCATTTCGAATATCACATTTCATGGATTGTTTTGTAAAAATGGTATATTCTTATTATATGAACAATCACCGCTCCCTGTTCAGTTGACGGTCCACGTGGGCTGGCGTTTACGCAGTCGAGTAAGCAACAATGGGGCCAACTATGTGGAGTCAAAATATTTATTATTTTTAGTGAAACGAAGGGCCCATTTACACAGACATGACCTGGACATGTACACGTGTTCGTGTGTAAACACTGACATGTCATGGTTATACTCCTTCGAGTATTGGTCGATTATAAAGAGGTAAGCAAACGGGATTCTAGTGGTTCACGGGTGATTCTAGTGGTTCATGGGTGATTTTACCACAATTCAAGCGAAATGTTCGACACGGATAACATGCTGCATAGAGAGATCCGACCTACCTGCATATAGTGCACGATCTTACACATGGCGTTCCCCGCGGTCCACTCGTCCAGGAACCGAGGCAGCAGATCGGGCAACACGCTCAGTAGACCCACCGACAGATCTAGCACGGACAGCAGGGGCACGAATGCATATATATATATATATATATGTATATGTATATGTATATGTATGTGTGTGTGTATGTATGTATGTATGTATGTATGTGTGTATGTGTATGTGTATGTGTATGTGTATACGCACACGCACACGCACACGCACACGCACACGCACACGCACACGTATATATTAGGGCCGGAACGATACTCCTACTTCACGTTACGATACGTATCGCAAACATTACGCCGCTGTTTAAGAAGGGATCGAGGAAGAAGCCAGAAAATTACAGACCAGTGAGTTTAACATCAGTTGTATGTAAATTACTCGAAACATTAATTAGAGACCACATGGTGGAATTCCTCATAAAACATAAATTAATAAATGCATCTCAACATGGATTCCTAAAAGCAAGGTCATGTCTAACCAATCTCTTATGTTTTTTAGAAGAAATTACAAAGTGGGTAGATCACGGGTCACCAGTGGATGTTGTCTACTTAAATTTTCAGAAAGCTTTCGATAAAGTGCCACATCAAAGATTGTTACTTAAACTAAAATCCCATGGTATAGGCAATGATGTAATCAACTGGATAGAAAAGTGGCTTACACACAGAAGACAGAGAGTAATAGTAGATGGTAAGATTTCAAACTGGAAATCTGTTTTGAGTGGGGTACCACAGGGATCAGTGTTAGGCCCTATACTGTTTTTAATATATATAAATGATTTGGAGGATGACATATCTAGCAAAGTACTCAAATTTGCAGATGACACAAAAGTATTCAGAAAGGTTACTAATGATACAGATAAACAAAGTTTACAGGATGATCTAGAAAAATTAGTTAAATGGTCAGAAAAATGGCAAATGTTATTCAATTTTGGGAAGTGTAAATGTATACACATAGGACATGGAAATATGGACGAGGAATATAAAATGGGGGATGCTGTACTAGGTAGAACCACACAAGAAAAGGATTTAGGAGTAACATTTAATGCTGACATGAACGTTTCAGAGCAATGTGGGATTGCTGCTTCGAAAGGAAATCAAATTCTAGGGCTAATTAGGAGAACTATCACGTATAAGGAGAAACATCTAATTGTACCCCTGTACAAAGCAATAGTTAGACCACATTTGGAATATTGTATTCAAGCATGGAGGCCATATCGTAAAAAAGACATAGATAAGCTAGAAAGAATACAACGAAGAGCAACTAAAATGATTCCAGAATTAAGAGACCTTAGTTACGAAAGTCGCTTATTACAATGTGGTTTGACAACACTAGAGACCAGGAGACTAAGAGGAGACCAAATAGAAGTGTTTAAAATAGTGAACGGTTATGAGGATGTTGATAGGAATATGTTCTTCAAACTTAAAGAAGGCAGTAGAACCAGAGGACACAAAGCAGCATTAGTTAAGGAGCAGTGTAGGTTGGACATGAGAAAGTACTCATTCTCACAGAGGGTGATAAATGAATGGAACAAACTGCCAAATGATTGTGTTAATGCTAGTAGTGTGAATATGTTTAAAAATAGAATTGACAAATATCTGATAAGGGCGGGCTACACATAGATGAGAAAATTGTTGGACTCTCGATAAACCAATGGCTTCCTTGTCCACTTGCCATCTGGAACTTGTTGTTCGAGATGGCAATCTTGTTAAATCTTGCTACAGAGGTGACGATACGATACATATCGCGATACATACTACACTGACTAGAATGATACAACAACAGTAAAACACACGTTTATTTATCACGTATGTATGTATGTATGTATGTATATATGTATGTATGTATGTATGCATGTATATATGTGTGTGTGTGTGTGTGTGTGTGTGTGTGTGTGTGTGTGTGTGTGTGTGTGTGTGTGTGTGTGTGTGAGTGTGTGTGTGTGTGTGTGTGTGTGTGTGTGTGTGTGTGTGTGTGTGTGTGTGTGTGTGTGTGTGTGTGTGTGTGTGTGTGTGTGTGTGTGTGTGTGTGTGTGTGTGTGTGTGTGTGTGTGTGTGTGTGTGTGTGTGTGTGTGTGTGTGTGTGTGTGTGTGTGTGTGTGTGTGTGTGTGTGTGTGTGTGTGTGTGTGTGTGTGTGTGTGTGTGTGTGTGTGTGTGTGTGTGTGTGTGTGTGTGTGTGTGTGTGTGTGTGTGTGTGTGTGTGTGTGTGTGTGTGTGTGTGTGTGTGTGTGTGTGTGTGTGTGTGTGTGTGTGTGTGTGTGTGTGTGTGTGTGTGTGTGTGTGTGTGTGTGTGTGTGTGTGTGTGTGTGTGTGTGTGTGTGTGTGTGTGTGTGTGTGTGTGTGTGTGTGTGTGTGTGTGTGTGTGTGTGTGTGTGTGTGTGTGTGTGTGTGTGTGTGTGTGTGTGTGTGTGTGTGTGTGTGTGTGTGTGTGTGTGTGTGTGTGTGTGTGTGTGTGTGTGTGTGTGTGTGTGTGTGTGTGTGTGTGTGTGTGTGTGTGTGTGTGTGTGTGTGTGTGTGTGTGTGTGTGTGTGTGTGTGTGTGTGTGTGTGTGTGTGTGTGTGTGTGTGTGTGTGTGTGTGTGTGTGTGTGTGTGTGTGTGTGTGTGTGTGTGTGTGTGTGTGTGTGTGTGTGTGTGTATACTAATTACTGGTCTTCATAATAAACCATCTACATGTGCGTCGCATAGAGGGGTCAGAGAAGTTTGCCCAAACGCGCAGAGAAACGTGCACAAACCAACAGACAAGACATGCACGCGCCGGACCCGGAAAACCAACATACGCACGCACGCACGCACGCACGAACGCACGCACGCACGCTTGCCCCACCCACCTGCTATGGCCATGTGTAGAATGAAGAAGTTCATGCGACTGCTGACGCCGCGCTTGGACAGCCCTATGGCCAGTAGCACAGTCATGTTGCCGACCACGATGAGGACAAACAGCGCACTCAGGAAGATTCGCACCTCCCACTGAAACACCACGGAACGGCATCAGCGCCATCACTCCAAGACGGGGGAGAAAACTACCCTGGGTGGATGTGGCAGGGGTCTCAAACCCTAACCTCCCGTCTCCCACCAATCCCATGTTCTACCCATCTTCCGCCTTCCACTTCCTGTCCCACACAGATTCATAGACCATGACCAGCGATGCGTGACGGGGGACCTACTTGTTGGTCCTGCCTCGGTGGTTGCTGGTTCGGACCACACGTGAAGATTCAATGTTGAATGAACAGCCGAAAAGTTATCGTGAAAAACCTATTTTGGCGCTATTTTTAACCAGTGTTAGTACACTATTTAGGCTTTGTTTAATGTCACAAACCTGATGCTTAATATATTACTATGACAATGGATATTCATCAGAAATATGCAAACATTCCGTATGTAACTTAAAAACCAATCATGCTTTTAAATCCATGCAATATAATGCGATTTCGATGCAATTCCTTGGACGTTTCCGATCTTAGGTCAACAATGCTATGAAAACTGTTTATCGCATTAAATTAACGTTTCTTCTACTGTCTATGGCATAAAATAAACGTCACATATACCTGTAAACGACTTCAAGAAAAACGGATATCATGCCGTAAAGTCAAATGCCCATTTTATAACTCGGTAATCAAGAATTAACGTCCACGCAAGTTGGCAATAAATTAACCGGCGTGCTCGCGACAAATGTTTGCGTCCCGCCAAAAGTGCTCCTATATACCAATAGTCTCGCTTACGACGCACGCGCGGCGCCAAAAACCGTTAACCGAGCTAAATGAAAATCCGGTTATTGTAGACCTCGGTCGTAATGTGATTTTAATCGGCGATAAATTGTCGACGTATCAGCGTTACGACCGCAACAAACACCGCTCTCGTCGGCCGGGTCGAGTTTACACCTGTCCGGCCGTGTTGGTTTAACGGTTTCTTCCTCAGCATTGATTGGGGTTGAGCGACACCGTCATCAGTTAATTTCAGTGCGTTCTTACGTACATATGATACGTCACTAAAGCATATGTACGGCGATTTTCATTGGCTGCTTTATTGGAATGCCAATATGTACAGAACAGCAGTCTTACTGTCGTACAGCTTCGTTGTTTTGTTTCATCGCTAAATCGCTTATTTTAGAATACACAAGGAGACGAAAGATCTCAGTAGCAACAATTTGTCTATGGATACTATTGTGTTATGCTATAAAATACTAATACATATCAGTGTCGCTATGTCCGACTATAAAACAGTCGTCACTGGATCTGAAAAAGGTGACGTCATTCGGCAAGCGTGGAAGACCGGTCGTTTTTGCCAATTTGCTTAGGAATTCCAGTTTATATAATTTCTGACAATAAATATATTACAGCAATAAATATAAAAACATGGAATAATATCATTGAGAATTGAGACATTTCAGTTACACGAAACGTCACTTAGCTCCGTAAACCAATGTAAATCGATGCACACTGCCTTTAAATAGTTTTGTTAATGCTAGACAACTGAGTGGTTGACTCATTGACAGTAACGGCAAAGCGACGTCATGACAACATGATGGAGGGCGGTGTCGTACTGATTAGAACTTCGGGCCTTCAGTCAACAAAAAACCCGGGTACGAATCCTCTTGCAGCCGTTTCGAAGCTAGCACGAAAAATCTTCGCAGTGTGGCTGAATTCTTAAGGAGTTGGTGTTGGAATGACAAGGTCTGCCAGTTGGTGCTAGTGATGGGCCTTGAGCGGTTCTACGGACTGAATGCCGCTCTATATAACAGAGTGCCTTTACCTTTTACAATGCGCTGTCTCTTTTATTGCCTGACATAGCTACATAGATTGTCGGTTCGGCATCATCTGCCAGAAGGTACTAGTAGCGAATACTAAGTTGAGTAGGCATGTGTGACTATAATATTATTATCTTCTTAGAAAATGATTAGCCGATCTTCCGACTTGTTACTATGGTTTTCCTGTTATGCCTTTTGTATGGTTTTCGTGTAGACAACATGTTGTTGTCTACTTTCAGAAAAAGATAAATCGCTCTCTATCATGATTTTAGCACTGAAGGTATCCACCAGATGGGTCCACATGAAAAACATATATGCCATTTACCTGGCAATGCAGAATTAATACAGAATTAATACTTGATCAAACGGTTAATATCGTGAGACGTGAACTTCGCGAAAGTTTGACAGTTTTTCAATCTGGTCGAACTAAATGTCGACACAAAATTCTTATTTAATGGCAATTTTTTATAGTAGTGAATTCTTACACACGCACAGTGATGCGCTTCGTGGTAAACATATCGTTAAATGCGGCCTTGACCTGAGTTGAACCAATATGTCCAATTTAAAATATCCTGGCGGCCGAACCTGACATTTTATGGAGGTGACGCCTGCGCCTGGACGTCATAAGCACGACGGGCCTCACACGCTGGAGACTTGGGCCATAAACCTATTTTCTACCGTTAGTAACTTGAGTAGCATCTCGCATTCATAATTGCCCTTTTCCTTGTGTTCTATAAACGACTAGCTGGTTCTTGTCGGTAGGGAGCCACTTTATAAGACATGCGGGCATCGCACCCAAAGGAACATAAATTCCCACCCGCCTACGCAAACAAATCAGACTTAGTACACATACCACATAGGTCTGAATTGCCAGTAAAGTATTAACTGGTTGTTTATGACACCATCCAGGAACTAGCGCGGTAATTAACGGTTTACCTAAGGCGTACGGTACACTCAACATCAGTTGGTGCAACAGGCCGGTGTCATCTGATTGCCCGAACCCATCCAGCGAAAGTCAGATCAACAGCTGTATGAAAGTGAAATAAAAGTCATGGTTTGGGGGCTGTGCACCGACAAGAGATAATGAAAAACTAATCATGTGCAATTAGTACCACGAATATCACGTTAGTGGTTAACTCAGAATGTATTCTAATAACGGGAGATTCCAGTCATTTTTCCGGGTGACTCAGGGTTGACATGTCAACCAACGCGACTGATAAGCAGTTCTGTGAAATCAGGTACCGGTATACACAGAACCGAAGCAAAGTCTCAACGAAACTGCATTTTATGTCAGAAAGAGGAATAGTTAATAAACAAGGGCCAACACATGTTACATCAGTTGACGCAAACAGCATGGCCGTATCCTATGGGCAAGAATAGGAATTCTGAATAAGCGTTTAGAAATATATTTTCATTTGGCGAGCTAATATTGCCAGACTACGACACTCGTGCCGGTTATGTAATAGTATGGCGCAGCCCATGACATTAAGATGTGTGTTCAACAACGTTTTCATAGTAAACTAAGGGCGTGGTATGCTAAGTTGCAGTTGCTAATTAATGGTTGTGTCTTAGTAACTATTATAGGTGCACAGGCCTAAAACCATGATTTTTCCTTTAAGTGAGAACGTGTCTGCCAGGTGGCACAGTGGCAGGGCGTCGTCACGGAGACACACCGTGATGATCAAACACTGTTTATTTCCCGATCACAGTTCATACGGGTGCAGACTTCGAGGGCATGCAGGCAGTTTTGCGTTGCGACATGGCAAATACGAAGTTTTCGAAGTTGTCGAAGTTGCGGAAGTTGTCGAAGCTGTCGAAGTTGTAGAAGTTGTCGAAGTTGTCGAAGTTGCCGAGGTTGTCGAAGTTTTCGAAGTTTTCGAAGTTTTTGAAGTTGTCGAAGTTGTCGAAATTTTCGAAGTTGTCGAAGTTGTCGAAGTTGTCGAAGTTGCCGAAGTTGTCGAAGTTGCCGAGGTTGTCGAGGTTGTCGAAGTTTTCGAAGTTTTTTAAGTTGTCGAAGTTGTCGAAGTTTTCTAAGTTGTCAAAGTTGTCGAAGTTACCGAAGTTTTCGAAGTTTTCGAAGTTGTCGAAGTTGCCGAGGTTGTCGAAGTTTTCGAAGTTGTCGAAGTTTTCGAAGTTGTCGAAGTTGTCGAAGTTGCCGAGGTTGTTGAAGTTTTCGAAGTTGTCGAAGTTTTCGAAGTTGCCGAGGTTGTCGAAGTTTTTGAAGTTGTCGAAGTTGTCGAAGTTGTCGAAGTTGTCGAAGTTGTCGAAGTTTTCGAAGTTGTCGAAGTTTTCGAAGTTGTCGAAGTTGCCGAAGATATCGAGTTGTCGAAGTTGTCGAAGTTTTCGAAGTTTTCGAAGTTGTCGAAGTTGCCGAGGTTGTCGAAGTTTTCGAAGTTGTCGAAGTTTTCGAAGTTGTCGAAGTTGTCGAAGTTGCCGAGGTTGTTGAAGTTTACGAAGTTTTCGAAGTTGCCGAGGTTGTCGAAGTTTTTGAAGTTGTCGAAGTTGTCGAAGTTTTCGAAGTTGTCGAAGTTGTCGAAGTTGTAGAAGTTTTCGAAGTTGTCGACGTTGCCGCCGAAGTTGTCGAAGTTGCCGAGGTTATCGAAGTTTTCGAAGTTTTCGAAGTTGTCGAAGTTTCCGAAGTTGCCGAAGTTGCCGAAGATGTCGAGTTGTCGAAGTTGTCGAAGTTTTCGAAGTTGCTGAAGTTGCTGAAGTTTTCGAAGTTGTCGAAGTTGCTGAAGTTGCCGAAGATGTCGAAGTTGTTGAAGTTTTCGAAGTTGTCGAAGTTGCCGAAGTTGAAGTTGTCGAAGTTGTCGAAGTTTTCGAAGTTGTCGAAGTTGCCGAAGTTTTCGAAGTTGTCGAAGTTTTCGAAGTTGCACCCAAATCGATGTAATTCAAAGTTTCAAGTATCCGCGGGGGTGGGGGTGGGGGGATCTGAGGTTAAATTACATTTGTTTCACGTAGCATCCACCATACATTGATGTTTCGAGATATACAAAAATAAAACAAGATTACAGTAATGGACATATGTGAACGAGTAGTTTTTGTTGCTGAATGCTTCTCACTAAATCAAGCCGCTGCTGTTGCAACGAACATGCCAGCCAAGGAAGGATAACGCTAAGCGCCCCGTCTGTCCCAAAGACGAACTACGCACGAGCGGCGCCTTCGGGCATACCACGCATTCACTTCCGGGCTGCCGCTACTCACAAGCTGCGTCTAACGAATTGTTTGTGAGCTCTCTGACACCAACGACTGGCAGTGGCAGGTTGGATTCATCTGGAACGCCCCGCTGTGTACGATGTACTCGTGCGGAGGTTTAAGAGACAACGAACGGGTGAACGGATGTTTATTTTTCAACCGGCGTCCGCGTTTACAGGTTATCGCCTTTTGGAATTTGCGAGTACTCGATCTTCGGAGTAATCGATGGGTCCAGATTGTGACCTCACAATCCGAATTATGACCAATGAGCGTGCGTCGTTGTTTCGGTTGCAATAGCCCACGATACTGTGTTGTTTAACATTCATAGTTTAAATAAACTAATAAGAAATTGCAAATTGATAAAAATCAGAATTGGTACGTTTATAACTAACATTGAATGTTCTTATTACTTAAACGTGGTATGAGTACTTGCAAGTAGCCTGAGTATTCTAACTTTATCTCCTACACCATTGTATATAATACATGTTGTCTTGTCTTGTGTTGACCTCCGCCAAACTTCGCCTTAGCAACCATATTTACATATTGAGAGACGCAGTGACATAGTTTGAAAATGGTGAAGATACGTGCACTGAGGACTTGCAATTCGGACACCAAATACTCCGAGAGACTGATAAATGGAATTAGTTTTCTGCCGTTCCCGAAACCGTTCAGCAACTGACAGAAACGTTTGACATGGATACAGTTGTGTGGCCGCCCTATGCCACGATCACCTCAACGTAGACACGATAACTAAACACACCTATGTTTGCACCAAGCCATGTTATGTCAACTTATGTGCTAGGGCAGCAACAATTGCCGGCTGTTTTCCGTTGACTTTCGATCACACCACCCCATATATAAAACCAAACGACAAAACACGACAGAGCGCCTGCCAAATTTACACTGCCAGCCATGTTTGTTGTAAGCTTGACGGACCTAGTTGGGGTCACTTGACAGAAGTTCGCATGATGGATCCGTCAGTTATCTCCGACTTGTGACGTCATTTTTCCATGAGCAATCCTGATCTTTCCATAAGCAACAGATTACGGAATGATCGGAATGAAGGCCGCTGAGTGGTTTCTTCGGCTCGTTTTGCTACTTATATGGTACATGTTGCATATTCCAATTAGTTTTTCAGGGCATTTGAAATATGTTTATGATGGTGATAATCCGACCTACTTAAACAGTAAATGCAACAATGACAAGGATTAGTAAGCGCATTAGTTAAATGTGCAGGCTCCAGTAACAACGAGAAAGACATTGGTTTTTCGAGAGTCCACAACTGTTAATGACAAAAAGAAGAAAAATTTATTTTGCGCTTTGTAAGAAACAAAGCGCTGGGTTAGAATCCTCGTGTTTCAGTTTCAAAGGTTAAGCAATTTTTTTTACAACACGTTGTTTCGGTTTACTCAGTTAGGCTGGCTGAACGCTTCCCAGAGAAGTTGGTGTTCGAATGAACAGGTCTGCCAGGGGTGAAGTGTACAGCACTTTGATCGGTTCCAAGAAACGGGTGCATAGATATATAAGAACTGACTTTTTATTCGTATGAAATAAATGCAAAATAAAATAGGCATACACACACACACACACACACACACACACACACACACACACACACACACACACACACACACACACACACACACACACACACACACACACACACACACACACACACACACACACACACACACACACACACACACACACACACACACACACACACATATATTATTCTTATGAAATAAATGCAAAATAAAATAGGCATATATATATATATATATATATATATATATATATATATGCCTATTTTATTTTATTTTGCATATTATATATATATATATATATATATATATATATATATATATATATATATATAACCTAAGGCTCGGGACAGCATCTTTTTCTCCTCAATCTACAGCAACGTCCGACGGCGCAGAATGATGATCATGATTGAAGTGATATCTACGCTGCGTATCAATGTACTCGTATATACCGAGAAAAAGAGTTCGGCTCTGCACGTAAGTCACTGTGTGGAGGATACGGCAGGTGGCATTTCGTATCCGGGACTGTCGAACCACCCGTGGCAAAAAAGAATCAGGACGGATCTTATAGCGCTCGGTCGGCAGACTTTTTGCAGGGGCAAGGAGACGACCGGGGATAGTTTAGCTGTATGGCTATTGCAATACTATTTAGCTCATTATTATCGCGATAGCATAGCCATAGCACCAAGGTAAAGCAAATAGCCAGGGAAACAGTCTCAAACCATAACTGACTGCGTAGCGCTGGAGGTAGCTGATTATAAATCCGTGAGTGACGCTGCTCTAATCGTTAGGTCGATAATTGAATACAATTATCCAACATAGTTGTTTATTTATGTTACTTGAGTGGCATAAGTAGCCCTGCTGAATTGTTTTGCCAACGATCGTTACTATCAACAGTTCAGTGGAATATAGGCTATGACTATCGATAGTTTACTTTATTATGGATAGCATTGCACAGTCACATTTGCGATGCGGCGATAGTTCGATGTATTGCTGCACCCTTAACAGCTACCATGTCCGCTACCATGTCCGCGACCATGTCCGCGACCATGTCCGCGACCATGTCCGCTACCATGTCCGCGACCATGTCCGCTACCATGTCCGCTACCATGTCCGCGACCATGTCCGCGACTATGTCCGCTACCATATCCGCTACCATGTCCGCTACCTTGTCCGCTACCATGTCCGCTAACATGTCCGCGACCATGTCCGCTACCATGTCCGCTACCATGTCCATTAATTGTGTTGTTGGGCCAGAGTCAGAGTTGGAGTCTGTTGGAGTCAGTTCAGACACTAGTGACCGCCATTTGGATGCTGCAATTGCAAACTTGACGTGAATGATGGATTCAGCATCCTTCAATCCTTATATAACTAAAGTTACAGTCACAAATAAAGATAACGTTTGAAATAGCAGCCTTGATTTCTATTCCACACAGCTAAAAGCATGCATTAGTGTTTAAGTTTATCACTCAGTTACAGTAAATATGTAGATAACTAACTTAACGCTAAGACACCTTGCGCACCAGGCTTTCTTCAACACCAGACTTCCTTCGACACCAGACTGAGGTTCAAAATGTCATGGTATGAGATATTGCATCAGATATTGCATACAAAAACTTATATGTCGTGTGTGTTTCCGTACAAAATCACACGGGATATGATATTTCCGCACAGTCGCGATTGGGTTACGACCAAAAATAAGTTGTCCTGATGTGGTTGACACCAATCCCAGCTGATCGTTTATTTCTGGGTTGAATCGGGAATTATGACAGCATTCAGTTACGTGTTTTTCTCGGATAGATCCCCAAGTAATGATAATGAAAACCAGTAAAACCAGCGCGCGAAGACGGTTAGCCATATGCCATTGGTCGATACAGAAGAAGAACATGCAGCGTCGCCTTGTGTAAAAAAAAGGTAACTGAGATCACAAACAAATATTTCGTATTCATGCCGGATGCTATGCCGGCGATTTTGAGACGGTAAACCTTTTGGCTGACATGTGTTTGAGAATAGGGATAATTGGCTGTGTAAGAGATCGATTACCCAGCCAGGCGATAGCCAGATAGAAGCGTGGAAACGAGGCTGGAATGGTAGCGGGAAAGAGGCTGAGGTTTGGGAAAGTGAGGGCGGGAAGAGGGTTGGGGTTTGGGTAAGGCAGGGCGGGAAGAGGGTTGGGGTTTGGGTAAGGCAGGGCGGGAAGAGGGTTGGGGTTTGGGTAAGGGAGGGCGGGAAGAGGGTTGGGGTTTGGATAAGGGAGGGCGGGAAGAGGGTTGGGGTTTGGGTAAGGGAAGGCGGGAAGAGGGTTGGGGTTTGGGTAAGGGAAGGCGGGAAGAGGGTTGGGGTTTGGGTTAGGGAGGACGGGAAGAGGGTAGAGGTTTGGGTAAGGGAGGGCGGGGACGTTGCTGGGGTTGGGGAGGGGTGGATTTGATGTGTTAGCTGGATGCGTTGTAGGGGAGGTGGTATACTGAGTGGGGGGTTGAGCCAATATCGAGGATAGTGTTGTGGCGGGGACGGGGGGGGGGTGAACGGGAAGAGGATGAGGGTTTGGGGCTGGTGGTTGGGAGGCGTCACGCAATTGGTGGGCGGAGACAGACGGGCATTTTATTTTTGTCGCGAGCTGTCATTTTATGCGCCGGTAAAACGTGTCACCTTTCTTAGATGTCACCGTAAATGTGTTCCCGGGTGATTTGGTGTGTTTTTATTGCGGCATTGTCTGCAGAATAGTGTCGATTACAGTAGTGACTACAGCGTAGCTGCTTTGAAGCTACGCATACAAAGCAGTGCCGGACAGAAATAGATAAGTTTATTTACTTTTCAGACCGTTACGTAAACACACTTGAATTGTCTGTGTCTTACTTCTCTCGAAACCATCGCTCTGTACATATGTACATCGTTCATAACACATGGATATATATATATATATATATATATATATATATATATATATATATATATATATATATATATATATATATATATATATATATATATATATATATATATATATATATATATATATATATATATATATATATATATATATATATATATATATATATATATATATATATATATATATATATATATATATTTCATATATAATGTATATCCTTATATTATACACATTCGTGTTCACGGTGTTTATATATAATGACTATCCTTAACTATCCTTATATTATACACATTCGTGTTCACGGTCTTCATATATAATGTATATCCTTATATTATACACATTCGTGATTACGGTCTTCAGATATAATGTATATCCTTATATTATACACATTCGTGGTCTCTGTCTTCAGATATAATGTATATCCTTATATTTTAAGACCGTGACCACGAATGTGTGTAATATCACTGTTGGTTAATCACAACACTTGGATGCTTTGACATCATCTTCGTCTATGGTATGCACTAGTGAGTGCAACTGAAAACATGCATTATTATCTGCCGTTATAATCACTGCATTTTCGTAGTCATTATTCTGATGCAACATCACTTTGTCCATAATCGATATTTCCATCATTATTTCCAACCACCGTTATAACGCAAAAGTCCTGGACATCGTCGCAATATCTACCCCGTCACATCAAAATGCGTGTCTTTGATTTGTCACCAAAAAAAACGTCACAATTATCATGACCACAATAGCAATATCGTCACCAACATATTTTGCGTGTACACGTGTATATACAAAGAGTGTACAATAGTACAAACGGGAGTATACAAGAGCATACTGATACACGAGTAAACAAACGGAAGGTGTTACCTTAGCGAATTCGCCGTGGGGTTGACTCACGATAGCGCCGTCGTTCGTCACGTTATGGATAACTTCGATCAGGACACTTCCGTTCGTCGTCAGGACACTTCCGTCCGTCGTCAGGACACTTCCGTCCGTCGTCAGGACACTTCCGTTCCTTTCGCCAAGCCCCGCGTAGCCGAATGCTTCAGACATGATAAATCGACTAGTCCGTCTCGTGTTCGGCTTCTGCAGGAAAGTCAGCTCGTCCTTTGAGAAACCGTAAACCGTGTTTTGTTCCGTTAGCGTTCGTACGACGTTCGTGTCGACGTTCGTGTCGACGTTCGTGTCGAGTGCCTGTCCTGTTATTTCGTTTTGCGTTAAACTGTAACTAATTACTAATTACAGGATGATGGTTCATCGTTCATATGTACATCTGCAGCCCACAGAAGAAACCGTTTATGTTCAGTTATAGAGCACCAGCATGCGATTTGAGTAATGTCGAAGAATATAGTCTATCTTGACAACAATACGTTGACGTATCGTACTGTCACGATGATACGTTCAACACGAGTTATTTCAAACACTTTTTAACAACGTTATCCTTTCCAAAACAGTGCCGAATTAGTCCCAACTGACTGACCCGGCCAGTGTTTGCTGACAAAACATCACTTCCTGTTTTCCCAAACGTATGCCGTGGAATCCCGCTTGTCTTTTCTTTAAAGTTTTTTTAAAAAGCTTCCAGCATCTGTTGACATCAAAAGAACATATGTCAGTCTGTAAGCATCTTCAGCACTCTTGTCATTTCAATCTTCGCTTCGCATTTCTCCGGAGCGATCTCGAGTGGAACCTGCTGTCGTGTTACCCTTTCCCGTTTCTCGAGCAAAGAAACGTATCACACCGTATGTCGACGGCGCATGCGCGTGCAGGGCGTCGAACCAGAGTGCGCCTGTTGATTCCGTCGGCGCGCAACGTCGGGCCGATGTCTGGCGCGGCTCAACGCTCCGACATTCCAGGTGCGCGGATGTCGCGTGGCGCAGTGAGAAACGTCGATGTCGGATCGACGTTGTTGGAGCGACGGGGCGTGGCTAGCGACTGTCAGTCAAGTGCCGCATCTGCACGTCGAGTCGTCGATCCGGCGTCGATAAATCGTTGAGGTACGCCGATTTACACCTTCGATGTCAGAGGGCAAAGAGTAAACGCCACCGCTTTCCTTCCCGCCGACCTCAGCACAAGATTAACCTCGTCAACAGACGATCCCACTGTTATCCCGTTAGTCGATAAGGTGTTGGGAGAAGGGATAATTCCCGTTTCGCATCCAAAACTAGCGTTTATCAACGAAATTCCGTCCTATTATGGAAATCCAAATACAACATTACATTGTGTTTATTAACGTATTATCTATTCCCAAATCGGCACAAATGCAAACTGCGAAGTCCAATCGAAAATTCACTAAGAATAATTGCGAAATATTGGATTATGTGTTGTTTTTTTTACGTCAATACGGCGGAGGAATTAACTTAGGCGAGGATAACGCGTCTCTACTGTAACTCTTCCGATCCCATGGCAGTGAAATAAACGGGTTATGCTTCGGGTTTGTCAATACCCATATTTCCCTCCAGTGTTGTTTTCGACGACCTAACAGAGATAGCTGAAACGCAGCAATTGCCTATTATCCTGGCCAATTTCGGCCGACTTGGTTTCTGCAGGTCAGTGGTCCGCGTAGACCGTGTTGATCCGCTGAAAACGTGACAATTAATGTTGCAATGGATGGTGATGGTTTAGGTCCTCTTTGAGGCAAATTCATAAGCATAAATGGAAGAGTAATAAATGAGAAAATGTATGTATGTATGTATGTATGTATGTATGTATGTATGTATGTATGTATGTATGTATATATAAGATAAGATAATTCTTTATTGTCTCAACAATGAATTGATAAATTTGTCTCTGGTAAGAACAGAGTAATAAATGATATTATATATATGATATTTTATATATATATATATATATATATATATATATATATATATATATATATATATATGTATATATATGTATATATATATATATATATATATATATATATATATATATATATGTATATGTATATGTATATATATATATATATATATATATATATATATATATATATATATATATATATATGTATATATATATATATGTATATGTATATATATATGTATACATATATGTATATATATATATATATATATATATATATATATATATATATATATATATATATATATATATATATATATATATATATATATATATATATATATATATATATATATATATATATATATTCAGAGTGCTGGAATGTACGTGTTTCTCATTTCTGGTTGTTTTAGTGTATATGAACGAGGACCGACGTAAATGTAATGAAGCTACTCGCGCGTAACAGGTTCGTCTATTCGGGTTGGTGCTTTAAAAAGCGCAACCGTAAAATACGGCCTGCTTGCTGACTCTACGCACGAACCCGAATAGAACCTGTTACGCGCGAGTAGCTTCATTAAATTGCTGTACGTTTACGTCGGTCCACGTTCATATACACTAAAAACCAAAAGAAATGAGAAACGCGTTCATTCCGGCACTCTGAATTGGCACTACGCCTATCTCCTTTTCTTGCCATTGAAATGTTGTCCAATATCACACAAGACGATTTTCCACAATTTCATCCCGACGGTGTCACACGTGTGCCACAAACACACCACTAACACACCGCGTTCTCCAACTGCGTCGCCACGATACAGGAGCAAATGTTTGACGATAAAGCTCCTATTAAAGGTTGTGTACAGCGATTTTCATTGCCTAACGCTTTGGAAGCTGTAAGTGATGTTTCGGATGATTAAAATGTCTAAATCGGTATCAAATTACATCTGAATTAACAATGTTATACTTCATGTTTTAATATTTATTGCTGTAGTATATTTACAATTGGAAATCGGTATCTAATTACATCTGAATTAACAATGTTATACTTCTTGTTTTAATATTTATTGCTGTAGTATATTTACAATTGGAAATCGGTATCAAATTACATCTGAATTAACAATGTTATACTTCATGTTTTAATA
Source organism: Lamellibrachia satsuma (assembly GCA_033239005.1). NCBI lineage: Eukaryota > Metazoa > Annelida > Polychaeta > Sabellida > Siboglinidae > Lamellibrachia > Lamellibrachia satsuma. Next base: position 7,143,479 of record BSQZ01000009.1, read on the forward strand.
TTTATTGCTGTAGTATATTTACAATTGGAAATCGGTATCAAATTACATCTGAATTAACAATGTTATACTTCGTGTTTTAATACTTATTGCTGTAGTATATTTACCATTGGAAATCGGTATCAAATTACATATGAATTAACAATGTTATACTTCGTGTTTTAATATGTTTTGCTGTAGTATATTTACCATTGGAAATCGGTATCAAATTACATATGAATTAACAATGTTGTACTTCGTGTTGTAATATTTATTGCTGTAGTATGTTTACCATTGGAAATCGGTATCAAATTACATCTGAATTAACAATGTTATACTTCGTGTTTTAATACTTATTGCTGTAGTATATTTACCATTGGAAATCTGTATCAAATTACATATTAATTAACAATGTTATACTTCGTGTTTTAATATGTATTGCTGTAGTATATTTACCGTTGGAAGTTGCATAATTCTATCATTATATACAAGGGGAATATGATCAATTCGCGGGCTTTTTGTGGAGTGTTGAATGCTTGCATTTGGGCCGGATGTCGGCCTATTTTGTTCTGGCTTAATACTAGCAACAAAACGCTTCAACCCTATCGAACAACAAGCATCGTTGGACAATTATGACACCCCTGGTGGTAGCCTCTACCTGTTTTAACAAGACGCTCAGGTGTTCCGGCGACTATCTGCATGCAGGTAAACAACGTGATCCTTGTACGTACCGTACGTCAGCTGGAGAAAAAGAAGAAAAATTAAGGTAAATTATATATAGGTAGTTCAGAAGCCAAGCTGGTTACGTCTGCACTGAGTAGGGCCGTTCATCAAGACAATCGTCGCTGGCGGAATTGACAAACGGGTTCACACGTGCGCATTTGTATGCGGTATACATTTTGACGTTTAACGGGAAACGCACACTCACCGACAACAGCTACATGCTGTGTGACCACGTCACTAAATGTCAGAACAAGGCGCCTGGTATTTGACCTAAGCTGCTTCGTCTATCGGCTGCTGGGTCGAGCGATTAATATTGTAGTTGGTCTTTTCTGCCCTTTCAGATTTGATCCAGTTGACTTTGCTGGCCAACAATTGACGACCAATCGCTCGTTCATCGGGTATTCCCCGTAGTGCAACCAACACTAATACCGTTGGTCGTCTTTAGTTTTATCTTGGCAGATTCAGAGAAATATTAGGCTACTTTGCCAACCATATATTTAGCTTAGGCGTTGTCTGGCCTCCTCGGATTAACATTTCGTGCCTGATAGGAATAATCGATTTGGTTTTGCTGATTTGCCGAATTTTCGAAGGCCTGCGCGTTATGAACTCGATTGTCCGTTTAGATAAGTATAGAAATAGACAGGAAATAGAACACCTTGTCTACCAATGATTGATCGTTGATTATCATCAATAGACACGTACATACACGCATATATTCATGCATATATACGCACGCACGCATGCACGCACACACGTAAGCGTGGGCGCATGCTCGCGTGCTCGCGCGCACACACACACACACACACACACACACACACACACACACACACACACACACTAATATACACAGACACGCGCACGCACGCACGCACGCACGCACGCACACACGCACGCACGCACCCGCACACACACACACACACACACACACACACACACACACTCACTCACTCACTCACTCACTAATATACACACACACACTGCTGACGTGCACACAGATAGTCTATATATGCATGTCCGGTAATATAGTTCCCTGTGTGTATGCGAAGTGCGATGCGTGCGAAATTCATCATCAACACGTGGTACGAACAATTAATATCACTGCGTGGCACCGCGAAATACTCGACTCACGTAAGTTAACGGGCATCGGAATTCAGCGTTTCTCCGCCAGCCGCGCAACGCGCAACTGATTAGCCCAAATATAAAGAGCCATAAATAGCCGATCGTGCACCACTAAGCCCATTTCAATTAGCCAAGGTGATCTTCGTGACGTCACATGGGGTCAACGACCGCTGGTGTTTACGGCAGTTCGGCCTGGGAGATCACGTTTATCGCAGCCGTGTCCAGACGGCGCGATCCAATCCACGACCAGGCCACAGGAGTCATCCGTAAAGCTGTTGTTGCTCTCCTCTTTATCCCCGAAGCCCAGGGTGAGGCTGGCATCGACACCGGTCCTCAGTTTTTGTTTTCCTTCTCCTTCCGTCATTGTTCCCCTTTCACTGCCGTCTCCGCCACCCGTCTCCGTCCCCATCCCCCGTCCCCCCTCCAGTCCGGCCGAATCTCTTCACACAGTCCTCCCATCTCAATCTGGGTCTCCTTCTTCTCTTTCTACCCTCCACTCCACCCTCCGCTCTCTGCGTCAACCGTTTCCCTTCCATTCCAAAGAGTGCCTACGAAAATGTGGATTGTGCATTATTTGTGAATTCCTTAGAACATCTACGAGGATTGGGTGATTGAAATGGTTGTTTTCGTGCAACGGACATCGCAGCTTTCAATTTATGGCACTCGTCGGTCGGCCACTGCCTGCGTTAAAATACAGATGTTATTAGGCCGTAAGATGTAGACATGTGACATTGCAGATATGTACTTATGGAGGGGTATAACTTCACATAGCAGGTGTGTTAATATATGGGAAATATGCTGTGAAAATTATTTCCTATAGGAAAGCTGACAGCGGTTTTACCCCACCAGGTGGACCGAGGAGACGTTTATCACACGCGATCCACCCCAGTTATTTAGACAGACCGCGACTTTTGGCAGGCTCTAAATCTAAACGAGAGAGTCAACGAACTTGCCTCACGACGTCAATAAGACGAAATGAGTCGTTTCTATGGGAATTCTCAATTGCTACAATTATCTATTGAATTACCATATATGATATCTGATAAAATTATTGGATTCTTGATAAGCCAATGGCCTCCTTGTTCACTTACCATCAGGAGTGCGTTCATTTGGGCTGTAATCTAGTTAAATCTTGCATTGTTAGAATGGTTTATTATCATTTTCATCACTATTTTCATTATAATAATAGTATTATTATTATTATCATTATTATTATTATTATTATTAGTAGTAGTAGTAGTAGTAGTAGTAGTAATAGTAGTAGTAGCGGTAGCGGTAGCAGTAGCAGCAGCAGCAGCGGCAACGGCAGCGGTATAGGTAGTGGTAGTGGTAGTGGTAGTGGTAGTGGTAGTGGTAGTAGTAGTAGTAGTAGTAGTAGTAGTAGTAGTAGTAGTAGTAGTAGTAGTAGTAGTAGTAGTAGTAATACTAGTAGCAACAGCAGCAGAAACAACAATGCGTGCATCTTTCAATAATGCACGTGATTGTGCGCGTCATCAACGGGTGGATGTGCATGTTCATCCGGTATAAACACGTTTTAGTTCATCGAGCTGCCAACATACACATTCACTCGGAAGACACAACGTCATCACACATCCCCTACATTAGCCTTAGCGTTCGGGCCGCGAACATTACACTCTCTCTGAGCGACAGACCTCCTGACGAGTCCGTCGGCTTCGCAGCACAGGATATAGATTGATTCGTTTTGCGAGACGTCGTTTATCTTGGCACTGACGCCTTCGGAACGGCATCCAGTTCCTTCCCGCGAGGCAACGTGTGTGTGTGTAAGTGTGTGTGTGTGTGTGTGTGTGTGTGTGTGTGTGTGTGTGTGTGTGTGTGTGTGTGTGTGTGTGTGTGTGTGTTTGTGTGTGAGTGTGTGTGCTGGAACGAGGCCAGATGCGTAGCAACTGAGAGAACTAGCTGGGGGAGAGGCATTTCGGCCTAATGGCCCAATGGGCCCGAAGAGTCTTTATATCATATCTATTTAAATGATGCATGGGTTTTCATTTGCGATAAAGGTCGTGACACGGCAATTATCCTAAGACAATGCAACTGTTGTATATAGGAAAGGCATAAAAAACGTCGTGCAGCCCGGTATGTCGTGCATCGCTGTCACAGTGTTTCAAGTATGACATACATGCTATAAAGTATAAACATTGAGATGGAGGCCGCTACCACACAGCGAGGCAGATGCTAAGTTCTGCATGATGTACCAAATAGCGAATGGTCTAGTGGGGACACATTCAAATCAATACCCTGTTCCTGTTAATATTTTCAATATGATGCAACATTCCTTAGCCTATCATGTCCCTTACTCCAGATTCAATAACCACTTAATGCTATTTTCTATTCGACCCTGGAAGTCCCTCCGTGAACACAGGGCTAGTATAAACAGTCTGGGTGCATTTCAGAACAACATTAAGACACTTCGTTATTGAAGATACAAAATATCTAAACCTGCAATGTATAAAAATTTGTATTTGTATTCCCCTACCGGTCTGTATTCTCAGCCCGCTAAGACTAGGCGGAATGTAGGAAGGAGAAGTAAAACAATATCCTAGTAACAAATAAGAGCGAAGCGTGTGTTATTTACGTAACACGTACTAACTCGACACTGCAACCGCAACGTAAACCGCCGTATTGTCCGGTCGCAACATTAAAAGTATTACATACGTACGTACGTACGTACGTACGTACGTACGTACGTACATACATACATACATACATCCATACATACATACATACATACGTACATACATACATACGTACATACATACATACTTACATACATACATACGTACATACATACATACGTACATACGTACATACGTACATACATACATACATACATACATACATACATACATGATATAGTACAGGGGGATTTTTCGGATATCTAGAGTTATTCTCGTCCGGCTACCCCCCCCCCCCCACCAGTATCCGCTAGTTACGAATCACTCAAGGCTCGGAACACGCGTTACCAATCGCTTAACAATGCGTTAATAAATATGAAAAGCGTTAATAAATCTGAAACAAATTCACGTGAATTGACGTCGTCAGAATTTTTGACGTCAACAATCGACGTGTTTTCTACGTACCATTGTTGGTAGTCTAAAAGACAAGTCACACGAATTGTATCGGCGAAACACGGTTTGTCTGTCAGTGTGATGGAAAACAAAAACATAACGCCTGTCAGTGATGGTGTGTGTGTGTGTGCGTGCGTGCGTGCGTGTGTGCGTGCGCGCGTGCGTGCGTGCTTTATATGGACACATATCACAATTGTTGCAAAGTTATGTTAATTACAATTATAATACCTATAACCATAAACTGTCCATACAAAATATGTTCATAAAGAAAAATGGCAATAGAAACAACAATTGAAAATATATTATTTCGAAAATAAGGGCTTCACTGATGAAAACGTGAAGTTGTTACTCTCCTTGCGTTCGGGATGGTGGAAAAATAAGAAATATAAACAGGACGCAATTTAATAAATACAATTAATATAATCTCTCATGCGAATTTCGTGTTGTTTTTGTGTGTTGGTTGATGGCTGACATAGTGCTATTACTAAGTATTATTTATTTGTCCTACACACAAATTTACATTGTATTCCATCTGCGTAAAAAGTTAATTCACTACGGCTACGTGACAGTTACACGTGTCGAGCGTACGACTGACAACGACCGACTTGTGTAACGACGTTACGACGTTTGTTACCGTGTTACGTAAGTGAAGTGGACGGGCGCCCGCGGGAGGACCCGCTTCGTTGAGGCGTGCAAATCATTCTGGCACACGACAATGCCAACGCGGCAATAAACAATTACCCGAGAACTGTTCGTGCGCACGAGATGTACATCAAACGAATAATCGATAATACGTTGAGATCTATTGTGACATTACCGTTGCTTGTATGTCGAGTTTAATTTCACGCGTAACGAGCCCACAAGTGGTACTAATTTAAAATCTGGCCGTGAAACGCCAAGCAGCACCTTTTTCATAGTGATTAGACGCGGTTTGTTCGCGGTCGACCACGTGATCCGCTGGTGGCATGTAAGTGTCGCCCCTGGTGGATACATATGGACAAACTTTGACCTGAACTTTGTCCCGGATGCCGCACCAGCCAATGAAATGCCTAGTTTGAGTGCATGCGCCTAAATCAAGCGAGTTGTTTTTTTTCCAATCGCTGCTGATTTAAAAATAAAAAAAAATTTAATGAAACTTGTTATCATAAACGCACGAAATATATTGCCTGAAAGTGCTACGGGCACCGCGTGCGTGCTTGCGTGCGTGCGTGCGTGTGTGTGTGTTTGTGCGCGCGCGTGTGTTTGTTTGCACGTACTGCTACAGTAACTTACATTTACAAACTTGAAATACAATTGCTGACAACTAAGCACCATATCTCCCTACATTATTTATAGATGGTCTGCACTGTTTGGCATAATTAAAATTACCACCAGACACATATTCTTCCTTGAGAACTCGATAACAGTAACATTAAGTTTGTATCACTTTGCTACAGCCATCATTTATGGTAGTTGTTGCTGCAATCTGGTTTACGCGGTCTCAATTACGTGACGTCATTAACAACAACTGCTACCCGGGGATACGTACACGTGTTTGCTATACACAACAGCTCACAATAGGAGGGGCTCCTTCCGAAAAAAGCAACCACTAGAGCTAGTCAAAAAGGCCAATCTCCTTAAAACTCCATCATCGACTGCTTTAGCCTATCACGAATCCGGTTCGTCGATGTCCTAATATGTAGTGTGTAAATAGTTGAAGTAATATCCGCAGTCGGTTTAATTAAATAGTGCATGTTTTTTTCAAATCATCGTAAGAATTGACTTTAGTCGTTAGATCTGGCAAAACTCAAAATAGTGGATATTCAAATCGGTAGACACTTTATGGGGTCAAGGCTGATCATGGGCGTGGATGGCATCCTCTCGCCGATCACATGACAAAGTTTTGAAACCAAGGGTGAAACTCGTGAGTTTTCAGCGCTTCCATTTTTACTTCAATAAATTCTGCACGCATAATTAAATAATGTAATAATCTGTCTGATGATTTCACAAAAACTGCATATAACGGTTGCACAAACGAGCTAGCATGTCGAAGTGGATACTAGGTTGGTTTGAATTTTCGCAAAAAGAATGAAATTAGACGAAAAAAATCGCATTGATAAGGCACCTTTAACCGCAATAATCTGCAAAGAATTGGAACACTTCATTGTGAAATGGGTCTGGGACATTGTACGAGACATGGTTGACCTAAACCAATATGCTTCCATTAGGAGTAGCCCCACAGGGCATAGAGCTAGGTCCCGGACTATTCGTCCTCGTGATAAATGGGTCTGGGACATTGTACGAGACATGGTTGACCTAAACCAATATGCTTCCATTAGGAGTAGCCCCACAGGGCATAGAGCTAGGTCCCGGACTATTCGTCCTCGTGATAAATGGGTCTGGGACATTGTACGAGACATGGTTGACCTAAACCAATATGCTTCCATTAGGAGTAGCTACACAGGGCATAGAGCTAGGTCCCGGACTATTCGTTCTCGTGATAAATGATTTACAAACAGTTTGCGAGTCTTATCAATATGTTGATGACACCTGCATCGTCTACACTGGATCAGATACCCACGCGTCAAACCTCTACGACGCAGCTGAAATCGCGCACAAACTGACAACGCAAAATGACACGAAAACCAACGAAAAGAACTTATAATTGATTTTTCAAAAACAAGAAAAGACTTCCAGCCCATACGTATCAACGGAACTGAGCCACAGCTGCTCAAAATCGCTGTTACCGACACTTTGACGTGGGACGCACTCGATGGCGCACTTACACAAGAAGCATGCAGAACCCTGTTTTTACTGCTCCAACTGAAACGGCCAGTGTCTTAATATAATCGTGCTAGCGTATGTGTTATGTTACCACTCCAAGACGCCTTCATCTCGAGCGCCAAACGTTAAGTGGTTCATGTACGACCCCAGGAAGGATCCGTAGCATTTCGTTTTTTTTTCGAAATTCACCCCTTGTTACCCAAATCGTAGAATTGTCCTGAGTCGTAGATTGGTCGCGACGCTATGCCTGTTTTCTATGATTATCCTAAGTTACGTACAGCAGTTCGGAATGCTTTGCCATTTTTCAACGATTATTCCAAGTTACGTACAGCAGTTCGCAATGCGTTGCCATTTTTCAACGATTATCCCAAGTTACGTACAGCAGTTCGGAATGCTTTGCCATTTTTCAACGATTATCCCAAGTTACGTACATCAGTTCGGAATGTTATGCCATTTTTCAAGGATTATCCCAAGTTACGTACAGCAGTTCGGAATGCTATGCCATTTTTCAACGGTTATTCCAAGTTGCGTAAACCTTTCACTGATCAGATCGATATCACGTGCTAGAGGACGCCACACTTCATTCATGCTGGTTCTGCAAAGTCATTTGGAGTGAGTTCAAATAAGTACCATATACATCATTTACCCGAAGACGCCCTACATCAAATCACTTGTATAGACGCAGATGGTCACCCTGAAAGACATACGTCTGCAGTTACGTGAGCACTGCTTCCAGCTGCAACGGTTGCAGCATACCGTATGCAAAGTATTAACCGATATACATCTCATACCAAGAGTAAAAACAAACCGGGCAAATTAAGAACTGTTTGTATAATTAAATTGCTGCTTGTTTAATCAGTTGCCCGATGTTATTAATCAGTTGCCCAATGTTATTAATCAGTTGCCCAATGTTATTAATCAGTTGCCCATTGTTATTAATCGGTTGCCCAATGTTATTCGTTTTTGCACTCAAAGAGACATTTAGCGTAATGTAAATTATGCCATACTTAGTTGTACCTTTTGTAAGTTTATTCATTCTTATGATTGTAAAACATTATTATGTATTTATTGTGTTATTATTAGTGCCCTTTTATAGTATATACAGCGACACTTGTCAATATTTGCAGAATACTAACTAAGAGATACTGGGCCGACACGACGACGACACGACGACACTGATACAACAGTCCGGGTGATGTATATTGCAAACAGGAACAAACGATAGCGGCGTGAAAAAATGGCTGGAATCGTAATACAGCTCTCTGTGCCTCTCCGCCTATATCCCTCTCCCCCTCTCCCTCTCACTCTCCTTCTCCCTACCCCTCTGTCCCTCTCTCTCCCCCTCTCTCTCTCCCCCTCCTCCTCTTCTCTTCTCTCTCTCTCTCTCCATATCCCTCTCCCCTCTCCCTCGCCTTCTCCCTATCCCTCTCCCCCTCTCTCACTTTCTCTCTCTCCCGCTCCCGCTCTCTCTCTCTCTCTCCCTTGCCCTCACCTTCTCCCTCCCCCTCTTTCACTCTCTCGCACGCACATACACGCACGCACATACACGCACGCACATGCAGTAAAATTATGTTTAATCTCCAAAGTCACCATTTTGGTGCGGGGGATCAAACCTTGATCAAGCACAAATACCTTTTGGTCTGGCGACTCTTTTCACAGAAAACAATTGGCTGTATTCTGTGGCGCCGCATAGCGACTTGTATGAAACACGTTTCAGGCATGAATATCAGAGTGCACCACTGTGTCAGTTAATATCCGGGGCTCACGGCAAAACTCTTAAAGATCACATGCAAAGGTCGGACACATTTACTTGTTTTCACTCGTTCTGGATAGAACTGTATCCCCGTATTCAAATTCAGTCGTAAAATTGTAAAAAGGTTACATTAATGTACTCATAAAACGGGGGATATACCTAAATCATGGGCGAATAAAGATATAATAGATGTTAGTTAGCACTGACAGGCTATGTAATGTTTAGGAAGGATCGACTGAATAGTGAAGCAGATTGTGAGGAAGCAATTTAGTGTAACATAGTTACCAGGAACTCAACATTAACAATAGGAGTAGTTTATAGTAGTCCTAACATAGGACAAGAGGAAGACCTAACATTACAAAAGGCGATAAGGGAGGTGAGTAAGGGGGAATGTGTTATAATGGGTGATTTTAACCATGACCATATACAATGGGAATCATTAGAGAGTGTTGGAGGTGACGACCATCAGTTTCTACTTTTAACACAGGATTGTTTCCTTACTCAACATGTCTTGGAACAAACAAGAGGTGGGAATGTGTTACATTTAATGTTGACTTCTCAAAATTAATCAGTTGACAATGTTAAAGTATATGAACCTTTGGGTTCAAGTGACCATAACCAAATCTATTTTAATATTAAAGTAAAAACAGGGAATACATATAAAAAACAATGGAGGAGGAACTTCAACAAAGGCAAATATAAAGAGATGAGAACATACCTAGCAAATATAGATTGGAATAACTTATAAATGTTATAAATAAAATATGAGATTGAGGGCATTATTGCGAAATTTGTTCCATTAAGAAAACAAGGGAAAAGGTCCAGGAAGAAACACCTGTCAAAAGAGGCTATTAGAAATTTTTTTCACAAACATATGCTGTGGAGGGTATATAACACACTGGAAATGTAGAAGACTACACAAACTACAAAGAGGCACTTAACGTAGCTACAACTGAAATTAGAACATCTAAAAGAACCTTTGAAAAAACATTGGCAGGTAATATAAAAAATGACAGCAAGAGTTTCTATGCTTATATAAGGAGTAAACAGAAAGTTCGAGATAAGGTCGGACCATTAGAAAACAACAGTGAAAACATAATTTCAGACGGGTTTCAGATGGCAGAGGTCCTGAATGAGTATTTCAGCTCAGTTTTTACCACAGAAGATATCAGCTCACTACCAGTTCCATTTACTAAATTTGAGGTAGCAAAGAAAATTTAGAAGATGAAAGATAATAAATCACCTGGAGTTGATGGGATACCATCAAAACGGCTTAAGGAAATTGTTGAGCAAATTAGTACACCACCAGCAAAAGTGTTCACTGGAAGAAGGAATAGTTCCTTCAGAATGGAAAGAGGCAAACATTACACCTCTATTTAAGAAAGGATCGAGGAACAAACCAGAAAATTACAGATCAGTGAGTTTAACAGTACTATGCGTATGTATTTATCAAGCTGTTTTTAAATTCCAAGTTTACTTTCTACAAGCTAGTAGACACAATCGTCGAGTCTAGCCTAGCCCAGCCTAGGCTTGAAAGTTGTACCAGCGGCCTACTTTGTCTTTGCGTTACTCGGTGGTTTGATTAGGAATATTGGAACACGTAGGGAAATATGTGGACACTGTATGATTTTACTGCCGAAATAGCTTGACATATGCAATTTTTAACACCTGTGTCGATCTAACATTTGAGTAGAACTGTCTCGAATTTGCACTGGCTTGCCCTTTGTGATGTTGTCGTAGAACAGCCACAGTGCACAAAGTGCATCTCGGTCTGCGCTAACTATTATTTAAAAATATATATATATATATATATATATAATATATATATATATATATATATATATATATATATATATATATATATATATATATATATATATATATATATATGTTGCAGTGTTGTAACAGTGTTTCAAATAATGAAACTGAAGTCACACCCAAATTCATTGTTTTTTGCCCCACTGCAACATATAAGCTTTTAACGTACGCAGATGTTATTCGTTGCTATGGAATGACAATGTTTGTTGATGTTCTTTTGGCCAAACTGACGTACGGACACTGCTGAGCGAAATATCAAATCGCTTGGGGCTTCTTTGTCATAATATAATTAGCATTTATTGAAGAGTAGCCAATAACAGTATTTGATAATGCACTCCAAACTACTAATACAACTGTTTGTTATCAAATATCACGATTCCAGGAATAGTTTCCTATGATCTTTAACTCAGTTAGTGTAATTCATAATTCATGTTGCCTGGCGAATTATTACCGTGTGGTGAATTGGTCATTCTGCATGTGTTTCGATGAAGCCCGAATGAAAAGACGTGGAACGCAATATCAAGCCTAACGCATCCAAGATTTAACAAGATTGCCACCCAAGATTTAACAAGATTGCCACCCAATGCAAAGGCCTAGACGGAAAGTGGACATGGAAGCTATTGGCTTTTCGAGAGTCCAACATTTTTAATCTATGTGTAATCCGCCTCCTGAGATATGTGTCGACCTTGTTGTTAAATATATTCACGCTGTTGGCAGTTAAGCAAACACAACAGACAATATTATGAATTAATGTATACTTTCAAGTACACCACTCTCGGCATTCAAGTACATGAAACTTCGCAAGTTTTAAAAAGTATTTCGGAAAACTAGTTTCAAAACGCCCTATCTAAGAAATGAGTACAGCTACTATGGTCAGAGCGGTCAACTTCGATGAGCCTTCCCGCTGACCTGTCCTTGTCAACGTGTCCAGCAACAGCAGCGATGGTCGTGAGCAGTGAATCAATTATTTTATAGGAAGGCGTTCGGCTACTTAACCAGTCGGGTGCGTCCGCGCAGTGGAGTGCATTAACTGTGTACGCTAAGCAATTCCAAATGTCGTCGTAAACGGCTCTATACCCCGGTCGTTCCGCCCTTTACGTTAAAATAAAGTGTCGTTATAGTTCTAGATGGCTTCCAGCACACGGCACATTCCATTAACTGGCCAATTTGTATATACGTTGTGGCTACCAGATGTTCTCGTGGAAGTCGACTTTCTACACTGGCACTAAGGTTAGCCACTGCTGACGTGGCGACCTAGTAATACAAATTATATTGTGTTTGAATACATTCGTAAAAGCCAAGAGGAAGGATGCGTAGTCCCCGACGTTGAGTGTCAAGGATATTACTTCTGGCAGTTTACGATTTTGAACGACGTTTTTTTAAATGTGGGTTTCATCCTTGGTTTTAGCAGCTGTTCCTCGCCACTTTGGTGTGGATGCCCGCACAAGGCACCTAGGTAGACGTTGACGCTATTTTAAAATGTTATCTATCTATGATTCTAACTATTTGCTCTGGGAGTTCTTTCCAGATGCGAAATGTCCTCTCGTGGCCAGCAGTGTTTGTGGTTGGAATTGCCACGGCAGCTGGTGGCTCAAACACAAATAGAAGGAGACCCCCCCTATTCACTCTGGATCTCATGGTAGGAGATTTTTTCAAGGAGGTTTAACGAATATTTTTTCGTTGGTGACACACCGAATGCTCCCCCCCCCCAATTACGCAACAGCTCTAATGTGTTTCTACATCCGCCCGCACGCAAAAACACGTTACCATCTGCAGGTGAAGCGATTTTTTGTTTTGGGCTTTTGTCAGTTTATTTATATACCTAGCTCTACAAATTATACGACACAATCGTAGGCAAATAAACTAAACGAAGCCAAACAACTTAAAGACAACGTAACATCACGACAGAAGCGGGAGCTTAGTGTTTGATAGCGAGAGGTCAGGAGAGAAAAGCGAGAAGTCGTGAAAAAAGCGGGAGGTCGGGAGAGAAAAGCGGGAGGTCAGGAAAAAAGCGGGAGTTTGGGAGAGAAAAGCGGGAGGTCGGGAAAAAAGCGGGAGGTCGGGAGAGAAAAGCCGGAGGTCGGGAGAGAAAAGCGGGAAGTTGAGAGAAAAAAACGGGAAGTCGAGAGAGAAAAGTGGGACGTCGGGAAAGAAAACCGGGAGGTCAGGAAAAAAGCGGGAGGTCGGGAAAAAAGCGGGAGGCCGGGAGAGAAAAGCGGGAAGTCGAGAGAAAAAAACGGGAATTCGAGAGAGAAAAGTGGGAGGTCGGGAGAGAAAAGCGGGATGCCGGCAGAATGTTTGAAAAATGTCCAAATGCGGGAGACGATGAAAGTGTGTTACTTGAGGACGTAGCCTGCTGTTGGGTAGGGCTGGCGTATGTGATATAGAGGATGTGATATACAGGATAACGTTGAAGAGATTATCATCCAATACTTACATGAATTAAATTATATCAGACTGGAATGTGGAATATAATTGTTTTTCGCCCACGTGTTTTGTTTACATTTTGGAAATAGTAGTTTTACTACAAATGGTCCGCTTGAGGCAAATTCACCCGGTGTGTGTTTTTTTTTTTGGTATTAATGTCGAGTTAATTGGCCTGGCCTAGACAAAACAATGACACTCTCTGGGCGTGTGATAATGGGTGTCAATATGTCACTTATTTCGATTATTCTAAAATGGGTATAATTCACGCATTTATTTCATGATATGTTTGACATGTTTAAAAAAGGATGTTCATATATTGAAATACAATAACGCTCGCATTGAAACGTTATAAAATGCGCTAACATACTGCTTCCATGGCGATAAATTAGTGGTTGATTTTAACATTCAGAACAGTTGTTCATACAATCAGTTGACTTTCAGATGGGAAGTTAAATTTAGTTTGTGAGTCATTGCTAATTGGTTAATTAACCGTGTCAGTCAGTTGCCGCCACATCCAGCTGCATAAATTTGACAACTAAAATATCCCCCGCCCGCGTCGAACCGTGGAAGGGTCAATATTTATTCTTCCATTGGCGACGTAAAATTTTTACTTTTCAAAATTTGCATTTTTAACCTTCTGAAAATCCACTGTGTTGATATGTATTCCTTTACCAAAAATAAACGTGCTAACCCCGATAGAAGAATACGTTCAGTTATCTTGGTCGTAGTTCAAAGTATATCCTATACTGTATAAACGTGTCCGTCTAGTTTCGCTATGATCTAACGTCGCGTCGTGTCAGAGGGTGTTGGAGTCTCGTCCGTTTGTGCTAAGATTTAACTCCGTGTCTAAACGGTTCCGGGAGATTTAACTAGCCACACCTTAATTGTTGTTTACGCGCCGTCTAATAATTGTGTTGAGCTCATCCGTTACTGAGTTGACGTATAAAGTTGATTGATTTGATGTGGTTTGACGTCGGTGTCCAATGTCTAACTGTAAACCGTCCAAAACAGCGAAACATCGCTTCATAGAACTTACTTACTTGGACGTACTTATGTCATTCACTTAATGTGGTGACATGATCATGTTTTCATCTAGCTGTTACTACAGTGGGTGTTTTTAATTCCGAGACTCCTCCTCGTAGAGAGGATGCCAACCAAGGCAGAAGAGGACCCATCCCCTTGAGTGACTACACTTCGTCTGACTCCTACCACTTGACCTGCCTGACTTGGTTGAACCTACCAGGGACTTACATCCCCGCCAATAGAGCTCTTCGGGTTAAGCAATAAGATAATATCGTCATGCTGCATCATAAGACCGTAGTACTACTAACATAACTAGTTCAGATTTCTGCCAAATACACACCATCTTCTTTCGGTGCGGTGCAATTACTTACGATAGTCCTAATTTGTATTACGTTTGCAACATTGACATACACATTACACACAGTCTATCCATTACAAATGGCATCCACGCTGTCTGCAGAATGTAACTAGACCCTGCATCCTCTGCAACATGATTAACCCATCAAGTTGTCTGACGGAGCGTCATTTGGTTGGTTGCAATGGAAATTGGTTGGCTTACCTTTCGAGCTGCCTAGCTGCTGGAGTAATACGTACCAATATAACCAATCCTCTGCATCCAGGCAACAGGTAAACTGATTACATTACCACAACTTACATTCATATGGTTTTTTACATTCTGGTCCACAATTAACACGTAAACACGACTCTACTCAACTCAACAGTCACCATACAACTGACACGCACCTTACGTGGCAAACGATCAAGTTGAGATCGGGCCGGATCACCGACGCGTTCGTTGTCTTGGCTCGACGGGTCAGCGCCTCGTTATAATGTTATAAAATCAACGAAACATCGTAACAACCCGACAGGATCGGGAGCTTTGTGTTTCAAAGTGGGAAGTCGAGAGAGAAAAGCGGGAGGTCGGGAGAGAAAAGTGGGAAGTCGAGAGAGAAAAGTGGGAGGTTGGGAGAGAAAAGCGGGAGGTCGGGAGAGAAAAGCGGGATGCCGGCAGAATGTTTGAAAGATGTCCAAATGCGGGAGACGTGGAAAGTGTGTTACTTGAGGACGTAGCCTGCTGTTGGGTAGGGCTGGCGTACGTGATATAGAGGATGTGATATATAGGATAACGTTGAAGAGATTATCATCCAACACTTACCTGAATTTAATTATATTAAACTGGAATATGGAATATAATTGTTTTATTTTTTATATAATTCACGCCTTTATTTCATGATATGTTTGACAGGTTTGAAAAAGGGTGTTCATATATTGAAATACAATAGCGCTCTCGGTGATACGTTGTAAAATGTGCTAACATACTGCTTCCATTCCCATAAATTAGTGGTTCATTTTAACATTTAATACAGTTGTTCATACAATCAGTTGACTTTCAGATGGGTAGTTAAGTTTAGTGTGTGAATCAATTGCTAATTGGTTAACTAACTGTGTCAGTCAGTTGCCGCCACATCCAGCTGCATAAATCTGACAACTAAAATATCCCCCGCCCGCGTCGAACCGTGGAAGGGTCACTATTTATTCTTCCATTGGCGACGTCAAAGTTTTACTTTTCAAAATTTGCATTTTTAATCTTCAGAAATTCCACTATGTTAATATGTATTCCTTTACCAAAAATAAACGTGTTAACCCCGATAGACGAATACTTTTAGTTGTCTTGGTCGTAGTTCAAAGTATATCCTATACTGTATAAACGTGTCCGTCTAGTTTCGCTATGATCTAACGTCGCGTCGTATCAGAGGGTTTTGGAGTCTCGTCCGTTTGTGCTAAGATTTAAATCCGGGTCTAAACGGTTCCGGGAGGTTTAACTAGCCACACCTTACTTGTTGTTTACGCGCCGTCTAATAATTGTGTTGAGCTCATCCGTTACTGAATTGACGTGTAAAGTTGATTGATCCGATGTGGTTTGACGTCGGTGTCCAATGTCTAACTGTAAACCGTCCAAAACAGCGAAACGTCGTGTATCGGTACCAATAACGATGGCTTCATAGAACTTACTTGACGTACTTATGTCATTCACTTAATGTGGTGACATGATCATGTTTTCATCTAGCTGTTACTACAGTGGGTGTTTTTAATTCCGAGACTCCACCTCGTAGAGAGGATGTCAACGAAGGCAGAAGAGGACCCATCCCCTTGAGTGACTACACTTCGTCTGACTGCTACCACTTGACCTGCCTGGCTTGGTTGAACCTATACCAGGGATTTACGTCCCGCTAGTGTAGCTCTAGTTCAAATTTCTGCCAAATACACACTATTTCTTTCGATGCAATTACTTGCGGTATTCCCAATAGGTATTACCCTTGCAACATTGATATGCACGCACGCACGCACGCACGCACGCACAAACACACACACACACACACACACGCACGCGCGCGCAATATATCCATTACAAATGGCATCCACGCTGTCTGCAGAATGTAACTAGACCCTGCATCCTCTGCAACATGATTAACCCATCAAGTTGTCTGACGGAGCGTCATTTGGTTGGTTGCAACGGAAATTGGTTGGCTTACCTTTCGAGCTGCCTAGCAGCTGGAGTAATACGTACCAATATAACCAATCCTCTGCATCCAGGCAACAGGTAAACTGATTACATTACCACAACTTACATTCATATGGTTTTTTACATTCTGGTCCACAAGTAACACGTAAACACGACTCTACTCAACTCAACAGTCGCCATTCAACTGACACGCACCTTACGTGGCAAACTATCAAGTTGAGATCGGGCCGGATCACCGACGCGTTCGTTGTCCTGGCTCGACGCGTCACCTGATTGTGACGTAAAAGACTCCTGTCACAAGGCGTACGACAGGTTAACCTGTCGGGTCACACGGCCGTCACGCGGTTAACACACACACGCACACGCACGCACGCACGCACGCACGCAACCATGCACACGTGAATTGAGGAAGGACGGCTACCAAAACCAGCTGCTGCGTGGACTCAACTGTGGATTTGATCGTCAATTATAACGGCCCACCGAAATGTAATTATACACTTGCGCAATACATATATTATTCACGAACGGTTGGGCAGGTGACCAGCGAAAGGTTAGAACTCCATACATTATTAGTTTTGCTCGGTTTGCCGGGAAGGATGTGAAATATATCGATGTATGAGTGTATAAGATCCATGGCTGCACACAGATCATTAAAAGCCACCGGCAACATACTTAAACATATATGAACATACATACTTAAACATATATGAACATTTTGGCGTAGATACGAGGCAGTTGCATTTAACTAACACAGAGCTCTATAGCAGAGTGAGCTAAGTTACAGAAAGGATACGGAAAAGTCTGACATTCGATGGGTACTGGTATTGTCGCAAATATGACAATTATGTGACAACCAGCACTTGGAAGAACAGGCCCAGACAGACCTTATCAGTGGTTGACCGTCGAAGGGAAGATGTGAGACTGGGGCCGGAAGAGCTGAACACCACAATTAGGCATAGGCATGTCGGGAGACAGATGGTTGGAACCAGCAGAATTCTAACCCCGTCGACTGCAATACCTAACTCATCCCAAAACTTGGGACCTTCGCGTAGTTTTTATTCATCTGCGTAATCTTTGGAATGTTTGTATTTCGTCTTTACTGCACTCTACATTACAGCAATCTCTGTGGTGTCCACGTTGTTTATTGCCTCGGTGTATATCCAATCCATCGCCATCTGGTTTCCTTGCCTGCTTCATCTTAATGTTCCGCACAGAATAAATTCAGTTCCGACGGTGTAGACATTGTGAGACAGCACATATTTGAATCAATGCTTTCAGACGTCCCACTAAAATAGCAATGTTTACCCGAACTATGGTAGTTCTATCGTCAGTTTCCACCTCTGTGCGTCAGTGTTATCATTGGCAGTCGATGGTGCAATGTTGGTATATGTTATGTTTACTTTGTTACTGTTACCTAAATTAGTTGGTCCACATCGGCAGATCGATAGCATCAGCAGTAACACGCGTAGGCACCTAAATACCTACTACAATAAATCGGTCAACATTCGGGGAGAAGTTACTACTGTAATATAAATGTCCCGTTAAGTTCTAACAGAAACGATTTCCCATTCAACGTTGCTAAGTACACACCGATATCCACTGAGGTGTTCAAAGTTTTTCATATCATATCTATAAGAAATATGTCGGGTCTGTTTTCAAATATATTCACGCTGCTAACTTTACCCAGTCGGTAGATATTTTGTACCAAGGGTGCATCGCCCTCTATAATAATAAATAGTTAATAAATATAATAATAAATAGTTAATAAATATAATGTTGTTTCGTGCCTTCTAGTCATCCTTTCAATGTTTTCGCAACCATTCGATGTTTTAGTGAACTCGTTTTGTTTTATTTTGTTTTGTTTCCTTAATATCCAAGTCACAAGTACTTTCAAACCACATTTTTTCACCTAAGCAACCATTCTTCAGACAATTCTCCATCACAAATGTGAAGCCATTTCCTTCCGCCTACTCCTCCAACTGCACACAAGCATCAGCTGCTTTCCTCTCACGTTCGCCGTGGTTCGATAAACCAGACATACGCGTTTTTAGCATCTCAAGCAGCTGTCGATGCTTTGTGAGTCTTCCATCGAAAGGCCATCAGCTATGCCACGCGTGTTTTTTTTTCATCGCTGTTGTATACTAAGCACAAGTTATGACCTTTCCTAGTTTCTGTGCAAACTCCTTAAGTAGGACAGTTTCAATCATAAAACACGATCAAGTATTTCCTCGGTGTACAAAATCGCTTCCACATATCGACGAACGCCAAAGAGTAGCTAGAGTTTATAGCCGTGACAGATGCGACGGAATGGAAATTGGCGTCTAGTTGACATGTTTAATTTCAGCTTGGTTGTAGCCAATTTGTCGTTGTCTGCAGCAACGGATGTTCCAATAACGCACTTCTTCAGCGTCCACCGTGTCTACATCGACGCAGCTAGGCGGAAATCCTCAGTGACCTAAACGACGCCAGTTTGTATTCGTTGCACGACTTTTCGGCGCAAAAAACTGCCTCATCGTTTCGCGCCAAGGAACGTCCAATTGTAGCTGTTAGGTCGAGAGATGGTGTTAACTCGGAGGTTGGGTGGTAATGACGCATCCCGTAGGACACTGTTGCATTTTTCGGCAACGCCGAGTTAGAAACAGATCAATAAATTTGCTATGACATGTTGGTAATCTGCGACAAGCTTCGTAAGCTCGTGTGCCTTTTACAGCAAATGGTTGAAGACAACAGCTATGCCTCTGGGGCACCCCGTCGTCTTGAGCTGATCGTAATAAATTGTTCAAGTTTTGGAAAGGCGAGCGTCAGTCGAGCATGCTGGCATAATGCAATTTCGCTGATACATCAACATCGCGAAAAATTCAGCAATTCGTGGGACCAGAGAAACGAATATTGGTTTAGCAGAAAAACAAAAGGAAGGATATTGGACCAGTGCCACATGGTGCACACGCACAAGCACGTGCACACGCACAAGTACGTGAACACGCACAAGGACATGCACACGCACAGCATAAATGAGCATAAATAATTATGTACGTTTCCATTCGAGAACTGGAACTAAATCCAGATACACAGGTAATCTTAATGCTATAAGTAACGACCATAACCAGATGCATTGCGGTAGACGGAAATGCGTCAGGTGTTTGATAATAAGAATCAGATAACACAATCCGCTGTAGTTTCAGCGGTTGCGCTATATATGTATAATTATATAGCACAGCGTGTCTAATCGTCAGAATCTTCAGTACCTCCTCGGGTCGTCGACTGAACTCCTCGTGCCTTAAATACAAACGGTACAGCAGATACAAAGTCGAGACTTAATCACGAAACACATTCCGTCGACATAAACTTGTCGTAATTTCCACGGCATATGCTGGAACGTCGCGTGTCGGATAAAGTTAATGCTCACACTGACGTTATTAGTTGAACTCTCAACTGGGCAGTCATATAGTGGACCACATGGTCGACTATATATCGCCCCAGTGGGTCAGATTAATAACACCAGTTCATTGCCAACCTATGGTAATTATTAGCCCTCTCACTGGGTGGCAATGGAAGCTTCACAAGAATGGCGCCTACGGTCGTTTCCGAAGCGGCCTCTACAATCTGCACTGCAAATTTGCTTAGCATTTTCCCGAAATGCAAAGTGTCTACATCGGTCTGCGCGGCGTAGTCGTAATATAAAATCAACACAAAAGTTATAATGTCGATTGAAACAATGTCCCTTATGCCAATAATAAACACAACTGATACATGTTTTTGTTCTAACAAGTACTGAAAAAACGTATAATTTAAACGTAACACACAAGTAGCGCCTTCTGGCGAACAACGTGTATCGTAAATTCGTTGCAGAAAATTTAATTCAGAAAGTGTGATTTTAGGATAGCAAACCCACATTTTTTTGCATGGCACTTCATTAGTTTTTTATGTACATAGGGATGAATAGTAAAGTAACATTTTCTACCAACTTTTACTAAAATTACATTATTTCTTGTGGGTAAAAGACGACGTCTAAAGTAGGGCCTGTTTCGTAGCGAACTGGGTGGAGTGCTCTCGTGTCTATCAGCTAGTAACATTGGTGACAACAATAACATGACGGTTGTTATTTATTTCATCATGTCAGTTATATTATTAAATGTAATCATGATTGTAAGCATGATTACAAACAAAAACAATTGTAAACGTAATCGATTACACTTATGTTGTAAGTACCTGTAGCCGTACTCATAACTTTTAAAAGTAACCGTAATCGGTTACATTGGTGGTGTAATCGACCAATATTTGCACGAGAGCTTAACTAGGTTTGTGGACTTATTTTATATATGAAAATCTGGGAAGATACATCCAACTACATGTGCAAACGTGGGGTCCTACGTCATATATTAAACGGTGTGTATGATATGAGATCGATGCATCACACAAAACTGTTATTAATGCGTGTGTAACCTCATCAAGATACTTCCAATTACATGTGCAAACGTGGGGTCCTGCGTAATATATTAAACAATGTGTATGATATGAGATCGATGCATCACACAAAACTGTCATTAATGCGTGTGTAACCTCATCAAGATACTTCCAATTACATGTGCAAACGTGGGGTCCTGCGTAATATATTAAACAATGTGTATGATATGAGATCGATGCATCACGCAGAACTGTCATTAATGCATGTGTAACCTCATCAAATCGTCAACAACGAAGTTCACGTGTCTATGACGTCACTGATGACGCGGTGGCACTTCCGTTAGTGTTGTATATTGACCAAGCTTTCGCTCGGATGTTTGTGTAAATACGATGCAAGTGCTTTGGTCGACAACATCTAGATTCGTCTTTGTGTAAATCTTCCAACGTCATCAACCTGCAGACAAATAAACCAACGCGTGTCTGTCAAGTATTGAGTTACCAACTTCACCCGTGGAAGCCGCATGGGACACGCAAACAGGTCATTGTATCCACCAATAGAGTGTTGTCAAGCAAATCCAATAGGGGAAGGTGGGACATGTCCGTACACCTCGTTATTGACCAAACCGCGTAGTCTTTCGTTTCAAAACTGTGTTACACCGTAGCATCCACGTCACGCATCAAGCAACTGAACCGCCGAATTCAAATAATTGGCGTCGGTAAGAAATAGTAAACTAAAGTGTTGTTTTGGTAGAATCTCATGTAATGTTATACATATTTTGATACGTAATTCACACTCTCAATAATATATACATATTGGTGTGTCTGTGCATTTGTGGAATGTGTGTCATTAGTGTTGTCGTTGCACAAATAAACGCTACCGCCTTGGTGCGCGTGTGCGGGAAAACGGACAATCTTCCCCAGCCAATCGTTTGGGGCAGTGAGTTTACTTACATAACGTGACGGCATGTTACCCCTATGTGGATGTTTCATTATGGAGGGGGTGTGACAGGAACCCCTGGGTGTGACAGGAACCCCTGGGTGTGACAGGAACCCAGGGGTGTGTCAGGAACCCAGGGGTGTGACAGGAACCCAGGTGTGTGTCAGGAACCCAGGGGTGTGTCAGGAACCCAGGGGTGTGACAGGAACCCAGGGGGTGTGACAGGAACCCAGGGGTGTGACAGGAACCCAGGGGTGTGTCAGGAACCCAGGGGGCGTGACAGGAACCCAGGGGGCGTGACAGGAACCCAGAGGGCGTGACAGGAACCCAGCGGGTGCTCAAAACATTGCCAGTCTACAATCCTTGAGAATTTCTCCAACTGAGCCTCCCTAAAAATATTTTAGACTTTTGTCAAAATGGTACTGATACCTTTCTTGAGTGCATTAAAATATACACCATTGAACGTGTAAAATATGCACTGTTCCATTATATAGATTAATTCACTAACATATTTGATTGACAGATCAATGGGCCCTCTCAGGTTGAGTTACCCCTCCCCCCACCAAAATGGTGGGAGCTTGGCCTAAAAATAGGTGGAAGTTGGGATTTTGAAGTGGGATGTGCTAAGGACAGTAAGCTTATAACATGTGCTAAGGACAGTAAGCTTATAACATGTGCTAAGGACAGTAAGCTTATAACATGAGCTAAGGACAGTAAGCTTATAACATGATATTTTTTGTAAGTGTTCATGTATCTTGAAGTGCATAACTACAGTGCTATTTTATGTCCTTTTGTTTTTCCTCGTCGCATGGCTTTCCGTGTCCGCTGTAGTTGACCAATGTCACTCACCCACTTCACATCAAATTTAGGTCATTTTATTATATATAAACAATATCTGATTATGTATATATTATTTATATAGGCGCATTTGACGTCCAAATAATACTAATGGTCTTCTGCACCCCTGAAATTGTCCATTGCAGTTCGTGTTCTGCCCTGTAGCACAGGACTGAAATACGTGATGTGTGTTCGCTTATGGTTCACACATTAGTGATCAATACATATTGATAACATCTACCTTCTTTAATAGTGGAGTTGAAGTTTGAGAATTTGTAGTAGTAAACTACTAAATATACAGATTAACAAGGTTATGACACATTATAACTTAGGTATGCGGACATGCCCCACCTTCCTGTACTTCTCGTTCGAACCCTTCTGCTTAAGCTATCGTCGTTCCACAGTTAGGAAAACATCTCGATCTTTATGTAATTTTTCCTTACCTCAGTATCTTTTCTGGCTTTGTTATTTCTATGATTTCGCTTTGTCTTTGCGCATGCTACCTTTCATGTCTAGATATATCTTTGTTTTTTTGCGTAAATATTGCAGCTCCAAATAGTCGATTTATATTGTTTTCCAACCGTACTTTTTGGGATAAGACCATTTTCTTCTTCCTGTATCATTAGATTAGTATCTATTTATTTATGGAACGCAACGAAAAGAAAGCAGCTGTGCGTTCTACAAAATTACGCGCAACTGTTTCATCAACTATTGGATTGGTACCAGACATGCCAAGTCTACCGGTTTTCCCGGCAGACTACCGGTTTTTCACCTCTTCTACCGGTCTACCGGTCGGTAGAACATTTCAACCGGTTTTTGCGATTGGGGGAAAATGTTTTCCTCATTTTATCGGTAAAATCGGTACCGTTGACCGGCGACCAATGATATCGCAGCTATACGTGCTATCGTGATCTCTGCTATATAATTATAGCGAGTACAACTTCCCGCCAGAACAGTTTTTTTTCGCTTGAGTTATTTCTATCTACAATTTTTAATCATTGATCGCTAGTTTCTCCACGGCACGATGAAGCGTGCCTCGGCGGCTAAGCCGCGGGCACCGCCTAAGAAGGCGAAGTATGCCAACGCATACAAGGTTGCCTTCGAGGCCGATTTTCCACGGGTCGGAAAAAGTTCGCGATCGACGAACCATGCATTTTGCCGTTCGTGCAATCAGCACTTTTCCATTGCGTCTGTCCATTTAGGCAATTTATTATGATTACTGAATGTACATTATTACTTAATAGTCGTTATAAAAAAATGGTTGACTCTTAGTGTCATACACCGCTTATGGAGTAACGAGGAATGCAGTAATGGCGGATTGGCGGCTACGCTTCGGCTACGGCTACGAATTTCTTTTGCCTTGAACTTAGCCACTGGAATTTCACCCGCACCCTTGGTACCGGTACTTGGTACTGTCAGCACTGCTGAAGTGCAAGTTGAACGAGGACACTATCTGTACCGAGTTCGTTCCCTGTGAGCGCACACTGCAGCTGGCGCGTGTCGCCTGCACGTCATACAACGACTTTGCACTAGCTCGACACAGGAGCGAGTGTGAATTTTATTTAGAGTATTTTGTTGTCTCAAGTCTCAAGTAGTTATACTCCAAACAGCCCAATCTTGAGCTAACGCAGGAGTTTGGACCAACGGCTTTTAGTGTCTCTTCCGAAAGACACGGGCAAAGTGGGGTGAACGAAATTGCCCAAGCTCAGAAACGGCGGAGGTGGAATCGAACCACTGTCCTCTCGATCGACAGGCGGGTGCTCTAACCATTAGACCACCGCTCCCTGTACAGCTGTATCTATATGTTGTTTGTATTTTGTGTATTTATACATTAGTGTATTTTTTTATTTATGTCATTTGCACATTCCAGGCAGTTTTTACATTTATCAATCTCAGTCAGAATTGTGTATAGCTTTGTACATTTCTTGCATGGTATTTTTATTTTATTTATCAGTATTGCCTTATTTAACGTTATTATTCTGCAATCTGTACTGTATTAAGTGACCCTTTGTCAACATGGTGTTTCATGCTGATCTGTGCTTGTTTTTTTACATTGCTGCATGCATGTCTAGCCTGTAATTATTGTTGTATAATTTTTATATATTTTTATCATTTGAACATTTCAGTATAGAATGTGCGTGTTTCCGTAATTGAAATGTGGAATTATTTTCACTGCTATATGTTTTTTATCCATTACCTTAATTTTTATGCTCCTTTCGTTATGCTCAATATTTTTACCTGCATTTTAGCCTGTTGTATAATTGTTATTTATGTACCTATATGTACTTTATTTAAATTGTAAATAATTACCATTTCTTGTTTGTATTAAAATAATGTGTTTAACCATTGTGATTAATAGTGTGTTTGTTGTGCTGTGTCTCGAGTGTGTCTGCCGGTCGTTGACCGACGACGCGACGTCGCAACCCCGAATTTTTTGTCGTACGCACTAATCTATCCCTGTCGGGCCTTCCGAACTTGGCAAGTCTGATTTGAACGCTTACACAAAGTCGCTCAGAAATAAAAGTTGATGGCGTCAACCATGGAATCAGTTCAGTCACTGAGCAGACTCTGTATCTCTCTCTCTCTCTTTCTCTCTCTCTCTCTCTCTCTCTCTCTCTCTCTCTCTCTCTCTCTCTCTCTCCCCCCCTCTCTCTCTCTCTCTCTCTCTCTCTCTCTCTCTCTCTCTCTCTCTCTCTCTCTCTCTCTATATATATATATATATATATATATATATATATCTGATGTTCTTTAACAGATAATAAAAATTCACCGCACATCTACAGTCCATACACAATTCGTTTATAGTAAAGTCTCCTTCACTTCACTGAAACAAGATTACAACATCTCTACAAAGTTGAATATATCAAACGAATCTCCGTTGATCTAACACTCGAGATCAAGCTGTTTTTCTACTACATTCGTGCGTGCGTGCGTGCGTGCGGGCGGGCGGACATCTATTTCCGTGTTTTGTAGTCCGTGTGCTAATTTAGCACACGCATAGCGGGAAGCATTACTGCTTACGTAAATGTCGCCATATTCCAGACACACTTAAGCACGATTGGATCGTTCGGTCAGCTGGCTATTCAGCATGTGCAGAAGTATTTTACAACACAACCTCATGCCAAACTGTCTCGCGCGCACGCATACATGCACACACGCCAGCAAACACAAGCACAAACACGCCCGCACACCCGCGCACGAACAGACACACTCACATACGAACGGTCGGTCGGTCGGTCGGTCGGTCGGTCGGTCGGTCGGTCGGTCGGTCGGTCGGTCGGTCGGTCGGTCGGTCGGTCGGTCGGTCGGTCGGTCGGTCTTCGGTCGGTCGGTCGGTCGGTCGGTCGGTCGGTCGGTCGGTCGGTCGGTCGGTCGGTCGGTCGGTCGGTCGGTCGGTCGGTCGGTCGGTCGGTCGGTCGGTCGGTCGGTCGGTCGGTCGGTCGGTCGGTCGGTCGGTCGGTCGGTCGGTCGGTCGGTCGGTCGGTCGGTCGGTCGGTCGGTCGGTCGGTCGGTCGGTCGGTCGGTCGGTCGGTCGGTCGGTCGGTCGGTCGGTCGGTCGGTCGGTCGGTCGGTCGGTCGGTCGGTCGGTCGGTCGGTCGGTCGGTCGGTCGGTCGGTCGGTCGGTCGGTCGGTCGGTCGGTCGGTCGGTCGGTCGGTCGGTCGGTCGGTCGGTCGGTCGGTCGGTCGGTCGGTCGGTCGGTCGGTCGGTCGGTCGGTCGGTCGGTCGGTCGGTCGGTCGGTCGGTCGGTCGGTCGGTCGGTCGGTCGGTCGGTCGGTCGGTCGGTCGGTCGGTCGGTCGGTCGGTCGGTCGGTCGGTCGGTCGGTCGGTCGGTCGGTCGGTCGGTCGGTCGGTCGGTCGGTCGGTCGGTCGGTCGGTCGGTCGGTCGGTCGGTCGGTCGGTCGGTCGGTCGGTCGGTCGGTCGGTCGGTCGGTCGGTCGGTCGGTCGGTCGGTCGGTCGGTCGGTCGGTCTAATAATGTACTGTCATCATTCACGGCTCCTCGCAATAACGTATATTTACATTCCTCTCTCCACATCAATACATCCTTCCACTACAATCAATTCGGCAGCCATGAGTGAATTTCAAATGTGACGCGAACACATATTAATCTTAGTTTTTTAAAAATATTTTAGAAGCTCGTTCTGCTTTGCTCTTTATAAACCACTGCGTTCTTGCGTAGGCCAAGTAAAAAGCACTTTAATTTTCAATTACCGCGCAAGTTATTAACTCCAACTGTCAGCCTCTTGCTAGACGACTTCGCCACCGGCAGCAGGTGCTGCAACGAGCTGCGCATTTTCTTCGATGATTCCACGAAAACTGTCGGGTCCTTAATTATTTCCTCCGCCAGAAAACGGACGAGCCAGGTGCAACCAACATCGTCACAGTGGCGACGGTCCTAACGACAATGAACAACACATTTGTTTTTGCTTCGTTCACGTTCGACCTTGCCCTATAGTTCCGTCTACAGCTGAGATTAAAATTAATTTTCCAAGAATTGCGTTTTGTTTTCATCATAGACAGAGAAAACAGAGTGAAAAAAATTCGGTGCGTTGACATCCCTGTTCATTTGTTGATTTCAGTGTCAGGGTTCATCTTAATTCAGATGTCCCGTCATATAACATGATTTAACATGCTTTAAAAAAAAATTCCACCAAAGTACAATGCTCTAGAAAGCAAGCAACCATGGACGCCAATGCCTTGTCAAGAGACCAAAACTTGTTCCTCTGTGTAAATGTCAATCAGTCAGATATCTACACGCGTGTTAAAGGTCCCTCTTCAATTCGTTACACATTCGTTCTGCGAAATATCAAACCTACCGAGTGTTCGCTGCAACGCGCTAGCTCGGGTGTACAACTTTTGAACGAAGTTTTTCGAAATCATCACACAAACTATTAAATGTCTTAATGTTTGGTCAAACATTAATTGAAGTGAAAATGGAAACACTGAGAACTCATGGATTTCACCATTGGTGAAATTTCGTAACGTTGTCACGTGATCGACAAGCGGAAGGAACTCACACCCGTTATCGGCATTCACCCGCAGTGGCTACCATTTTGGATATGCAGTATCTAACGACTAAAGTTAATTCTTTCAATGATTTGAAAAAAAAATACGCATCTTGTTTAATTAACTTGACTGCGGTTGTTATTTAATTAACTCGACTGCGGTTGTTATTTAATTAACTCGACTGCGGTTGTTATTTAATTAACTCGACTGCGGTTGTTATTTAATTAACTCGACTGCGGTTGTTATTTAAAATATTCACGCACTACATATTTAGACACTAACCGGAATCGCTATTGGCTAAATCAGTTGAGGATGGAATTTAAAGTCAGGTTGAACCATACTCACACAACCAGAATTTACACAGTCAGCATATAAGCCGTTAAATTTATAAATCGTCATCTGTGAGAAGAACATTTATCTTACGCCCAATTTGTAATGTCATTTTGCTAACGCCAACTGTTTGCTCATATTTCTTGTACAGTCGTCGATGAATATATTACCATAAATATCTTTATGACTATCCAGTATTTGAAACAATTAAATTGGGTTTCTTCTTACATTTATCTGGTCTCTATCGTTGTCAACTCACACTTTAGCATTCCTGCATGCAATGACATGATGCTTGTCTACAGTTTCACAATTATTTGAATATTTTTTCTCCTAATAATTATGCTTCTCCTTGTAAGCCCGAAAATGTAATACAGTTACATATTTGTTGTTGTCAAAGATGTGCAGGCAAGGTGGTTATGCAGTGTCAAGGCATTGCAAACCAAAGTTAATCACGCCGAAAACGAATTAAGCCACGGGACAACTGCCATCATTTACGTTACGACTACTTGTCGGTTGACGGTCTAATTAATCTGCGCGCCGTCCTCAGAGATATTGCTTTAGCCGCAACGACGCCATTTTGTCGTGAAGCAATCGTAGAAAATGGGAACTTGATCAAGTATGCAATCTATATGTAACTTGTTTTGTTTCAGAATCCTGGAAAAGTGTTAAAATGAAGTTGTAATTACATTTGCCACAGATTAGAAATCCCTTTTCGCATATACCAATTTATTTTGATTGGCATTTCGGGAAATTAAAGTGGCGCCAATTCACGGGTAGATTTATTCGACTGTGAATTGAAGAAGTCGTATTGTCTGTTCTGGTATGTATCAGTGACATAGCGTAATTTCTGGATGTCTATTCTACATAACAACAAGCTGCATAGGCCTATGGGTAAATTATTTCCTAACAAAGATAGACTGTCAGTCATGGCATGTAGGGGAGACCGGGGCTAGTTGTGTACGGGGACAAGTTGCTACATAGTCGTTTACGAAAACATGGCACACGTATGGAAATATACCATCGACAGCAGTTGGTTGGAAATTCACTAGTATGCCCACATAATATAATCTCACGCAGCCACTTTTTATGTTTCATGAATGAAACTTGAAATACGTCTACTATGAAATTCAGGATTTACTATCGTCCACGTGCGTTCAACTGAACAAAGTTTATTTGGGGAAGTTACATTTGTATTGGGGCAAATTGTTACAACTGTATCAAAGCTCGGGCGGCTCGAACCGATGGCTCAGCCAGCGAATTGTGTGCTGACAACGACTGAAAAATCAAAATTCATTTAACCACGACGAGTGAACGCTTTATTTCACTTGAGAAGCCTAGGTAATTTGTTTATGACCAGTACTGTATATGCTAGCAGCGTCAAACAAAATTAAACAAATATCTCAGAAGGGCGGGTTACCACATAAATGAAACATTGTTGGACTCTCGATAAGCCAATGGTTTCCTTGTCCATTTGCCATCTCAGTGTTTTACTTTGGATAGCAGTCTTGTTAATTTGTTATGGCACAACCGTATTTGAGCAATTAATAAATATTGCACGATACATTTAAATGTGGATGTTCTTACGCGAACGTGTGTGTAATCATTCAATCAAGTAGAAGTCGCATTACACACACACACACACACACACACACACACACACACACACACACACACACACACACACACACACACACACACACACACACACACACACACACACACACACACACACACACACACACACACACACACACACACACACACACACACACACACACACACACACACACACACACACACACACACACACACACACAATATTGTGTATATATATATATATATATATATATATATATATATATATATATATATCAAGTAGAAGTCGCATTACACACACACACACACACACACACACACACACACACACACACACACACACACACACACACACACACACACACACACACACACACACACACACACACACACACACACACACACACACACACACACACACACACACACACACACACATATATGTGTGTATATATATATATATATATATATATATATATATATATATATATATATATATATATATATATATATATATATATATATATATATATATATATGTATAACATATATAAGTGTGCATAATCCAATTAACGTAATAAAAGTAACATATACGAGTGAAACGTTAGTTGCTGTAACAACGTGTTCCGTACGATGTAACCCGCTTACGAGGCTAGTTGTTACCATCGACTGCGCCTGGGAAACTTCACATATCCACCTAACTGTAATACAGAATACCATTGGAATGGTACATTTTATTAATACGAATAGTGAGTTTAATGTATCCGTTGACAGAAGTAACGCATCTAACAAACTCTTCACAAAAAAGACGTTAATTGAAAATTCTAACAACTAGCCCCGGTCTCCCATAAGTACCATTCGAACATAATACGTTTGAATCAATACAATAGCTAAATTTAGGTAATTAGTTTCGCAACCTGTCTTCGTTTAATAAAATACGTTAGTACGTTCGATATTATCAATATGCATTATATACTATAGCAAAGCTAATGATAAATAGAGATGAAGCTCGGAATAACTAATATTGCTTTATCCATTAGCCGCATTGCTAAGGAGGTCAGACTACCATGCACTAAGGAGGTCAGACTACCATGCACTAAGGAGGTCAGACTACCATGCACTAAGGAGGTCAGACTACCATGCACTAAGGAGGTCAGACTACCATGCACTAAGGAGGTCAGACTACCATGCACTATTCCATTAGTAGACATGTTAGCGCCTTGTCTGGTTATATGAAAACTGGACCATCACATATTCTGAAAAAACATTCGCAGCCCCCGCCATCATGTCACTGTTCCAACCTTGCTGACTGGATACAATTACTTAGTGGCAAATAAAGTCAATGAAATCGGCTTAATTGCGTATGTTTAGGTTCTATTCTGACCAGCAAATGTTTTATAATTCTAAATGTATATTTTTGTGAATCGATCACGTGGGTGCTTGCAGCTGTCAGAAAGGTTTAATTATATCGAAAATCCTCGTCATGCGATTTAAATGTTGTCAGGATGAGCTTCTTAACAGTAAAAAGGCGATCCTCTCGGGTAAAGAAAATACCGAAGCGAGATTGTTTGAGTGCTGAGTAAAATTTTTGTATGGGAAGAATGTATTTTTTATTCATAACTACAGGGCAATATATCTGTGTACACATAATTATACAGAGGCACAATTCCATATGGATTCAAGGATCTCCCTAATTTTGGTGAAACGGGCCTATGTCACCATCTAAAAGTATGGGTTCCCACCGAACATACAATATCTGGCAGAACCAGTTTTCAAACAGCTGATTCGAAACACACTGAATCGAAAGTCTGTAATTGCTTAAAACTCCACCCTCGACTGATTTAGCCCATCGCAAATCCAAATAAGTAGTCTGTGAATAGTTTATGTAACGTCCGCGGTCGACTTAATAAAAAAATACTATTTTTGCTCAAATCATCAAAACAATTGACTTCAGTCGTTACATCTGGTAAGGCCCAAAGCAGTGGATGTCCAAAATGGCAAGCACTGTGCGGGTCAGTGCCATCATGGGCGTGACTTCCATCCTCTCGCCGACGACATGACAACATTTCACCAAGGGTGAAATTCGTGAGTTTTCAGCGTTTCCATTTTTACTTCAATTAACGTTTGGCCAAACTTTAAGCAATATAATAATTTGACTGATGATTTCACACAAAACTACATATAAAACTTGCGTAAATGAGCTAGCATGTTGCAATGGATACTGTGTAGGTTTTAATTTTTGCAAAATTAATTTGAAATGAGACCAGCAAAAAACGAATTGAGGAGACACCTTTAACACTGCGTTGCTACAAGCAGAACCGCCAACATTATCTAGACATGGTGAACTGGCAGCACAGCCTACATGTTGCCTTCGTGGATGCAACGCAGTAATTGCAATTGATGACGTTTGAGAGTAAACTTGAGGCGTATAAAAACATACGTCTTGGTATTTATTTCCCAGAGAATATCCCATCGTTAGAAAATTACAGATGGTAGGGTAACCTGGGGCAACACGGCCACTGGAAGTAAGACGCCCTCCCCCATCAGGTGCACAAACTATACAACTATGAACATCCCCAAATCTGGTACAAAATTAAGCTAACATCTAGCAGACACCCGCCCCGAAAGTTCAGCAACAGGAGACAGACGTAATAAAATCAATGTGTTTTCTAACTTGTACATGCACTATTATAATAATATACTGATCTAATATTTTGTCAAGAGTAAAATGGTGCAACTCGCTATATAACGGTGTGAATCATCAACTTAATTGGTGACATGATAATATTATTAAGCAGTTGACATGTTAATCAATACAACATTGGCAATAATATGTTGTATTTTGTATTCATTGTGTTAATACGTTGTGCATGTGCGGCAAGACGGTTCCCATGTATATGGGGCAAGACGGTTCTTATGTATATGGGACAAGACGGTCCCTATGTTTTATCCCACACGCACATGGTCACAATGTATCAAATGACACATTGATGACGCTTGAGAGTAAACATGACCAATTATGTTAAAAACATTTAGTGTAAAATAAGCATTTTTCACAGTTAACGTTCTGCTAGCCAGCTGACTGTAATTATGATCGAATATTACTAAACCAATATTATATCATATATGGATTGTAATTATGATCGAATATTACTAAACCAATATTATATCATATATGGATTGCAAGGTATATATTATATGTTAACTCCAATTTAAATTTAACAAGTACAATGGCCTGATATATCTACTATTTGTATATATATATATATATATATATATATATATATACTATATATATATATATATATATATATATATATATATATTGATAATAATATATATATATATATATATATATATATATATATATTTATATATTGATATATACATATATATATATATTATATATATATATATATATATATATATATATATATATATATATATATATATATATATATATATATATATATATATATATATATATATATATATATATATATATATATATATATATATATATATATATATATATATATATACTACGGGGATGGGGCATTTTAGTACTCTTACTATCTTTCAAATGCAACTGACGTAGGTTATTTGCGACTGTGGTCATTCAAAGGTATTCATCAATTCGATTATTTTTCAATGTCTCGTTTCACACTCATTTCACGAAGAATCGAATCGAATTCTACCTGACCCATATTGTAACAAACTCAGCGAAAAGGGACAGACGTCATGACATAAAGGCTATTCACACGTTCGCGAGTTCAGAGTCAATTCTTTAGCAAAAATGCGTTCTCTTTTAGTAAACCGATTGCGCATGTTACTTAAACTATTCACAGACTTTCAATTTCAACATCAACGAACCCGGTTCGCAACGTGATAAATCAAAGGAGGACGGGTTGTAACTCAACGACCCGCGCTCCAGCATGCCTGCTCTACCCCCGCCGTGTGACGGCTCTGAAATGGCAGTGATAGCGGAAATGGCCTTCACCACGCTCTGAGACGGACATCGTGTAATGCACGATTACTGTTGTATAATAGCTTTACATGCGCACTTACACGCACGCACGCACGCACGCACGCACGCACGCACGCACGCACGCACGCACGCACGCACGCACACACACACACACACACATACGGGCACACACACGCGCGCATGCACGCACGCACGCACGCACACACACACAAACACACGCTATACTACAAGTACTATAACATACACTTTCACTTACCGCACTTATCCGCCACGCTTCCGCTCCCCCACACGAATGAAATGGTCCAGTTATTGATCAATTTGCCTCAGCGACGCAACAAAAGTAATTAAAATCGTTGGTCCTTTTGGCTACCCGCGCACTGCATACAATATCGAGTCGAGCTGTCTTACCGTGTGCTACCCACGGATACCTCGCTTCGGGTCCGTTACACTCAGAGCTCTCCCTGATAGCGTTGTCCCTGTGCAGCTCACGAGCCCATCGTGTGAAATAATTGGTCTACGCTGACCGGTCGGTATGAGGTGTTTCTAGCATTACGAATAAGTAGCCGTATGGCGTCGCGTCGCGTCGCGTCGCGTCGCGTTCCTATCCCACGTTCAGCGCGGCCCACCGCAGTCACTAAAACAGAATTCGACCGCCTCGATCGTCGGGGGAACCAGCTGGAAGTGAGCTTATCGCGGGCTTGGTCATCGAATGTCCAGTCTGATATCATTTGCGCGATGCCATATCGTTGCCAATTACCACAGTCTGTTCTACACTAGTTTCGGACGGCGCCTGACGTTAGCCCTCGGCGATCGCGCGAAATATCTCGTTACATAAATTACCAACAATGTGCTACAGTGTTTATTAATTTGTCAAATACTAACTGTATGATATTGATATAAACCTAAATATACCTACACACGAACTGATATAAACCTAAATATACCTACACACGAACGCACGCACGCACGAACGAACGAACGAACGAACGAACGAACGCACGCACGCACGCACACACCTTGATTCATTATTAAACAAGTAAACAGCATTTGCGTTACAGTAGTGTCATTTGCAAGTGATTGGACATTTAACAATGTTGAAGGTATAGTTATTACAATTTATTGTGTACTAATCAATGGGAATGGCATTATTATCTTTTGTAGAACATGTTACAGAATTTACAGTAAACAGCATTGAAACTATAATTAGTATATCTAATTATCTTCTATTCACTGTCTTTTGTGCTGTAATATACTGTGGACTATAATAATGGTGGTCTCCATCAATAACCCACCAGATTCAGTCACAGCGGAAGCTTCATAATTCATGTAATACAAATGTTTCAGTGTCAGTTTTAATTATTGTAAATAATGACACAGTAAAATACTTAAAGTTCCTACAATCATACGACCTTATAAATATACAATACTTATTCTAATCAAAATGTTTGTTGATCAGAAGGGTCAGGAAGAGTCAGAAATGTAATTTCCCAATTAATTATCCTTGAAATAATTATTTAAACATCGGATATCGCTTCAGATATAATAATTCACATCGTTTGATGTCAGTTCTGTGAGTACACCAAATATATATATATATATATATATATATATATATATATATATATATATATATATATATATATATATATATATATATATATATATATATATATATATATATATATATATATATATATATATATATATATAATCCTATTCTCTGGCGACTCTACAGCTAAAAATAGGTCGCGAGACATACGTCCCCTTAGGAACCCGAAATAACCAGTGGCGCCTCTGGTGCATACTATGACACTAAGGTGAAATCTCGTGATACTGTCGACAACGTCATTGCAAAAGGTAATTGAGTAATGTAACATAGTCTAAAAAAGACGAACGTTATTGTGTTTCTAGGCACAGTTTACCAAATGAAATAAAGATGCGCAGAATCCGCATTAAAAATGAAAGTCGTGGCAGTGGTGAAATGGTTAGTGGCGCCACTTGTGGGGAGTTTGAACGAAAGTGGAACAAGTAATTCGCGCGAATCTTTTGCCGTGCGCTGAAACAATCACGTGTCTGTGTCAACACATGCGTTGTGATTTATGTTAAATATCAGTAAAGCGGCTGCGACACGGTACGATTGCCTCAGATGAAACCATCCGATTGCATTGCGAACAATGAACTCGTAGCATCTGTTACGCACGAGTCTCTCGGATATGGGTCGCTCGTGCGTTTCCGCATTTAGGACATACTCTAAATTAGATCCGATTCTATCGGACGAGCAGTGCGATTGATCAATCAGAGCACATCACGGATGACCTCCCGACCGCCTTGGGAAAATGGCGGAAGCTTCGATTCGGCTATAATCCTAACTTCAATTATCGTTAAAGTGGCTCTAACCCAGCCAATGTCCCTCTAGTAGGCCCTATGATTATTTATTTTGGCAGTGTGGTGTCACGTGCACTTGTTGTTTATGTGTTAAGTTCCGCCCACTCGGTAGGTTTTTTAAACACTTATTTAATTGCTGCATTTTAACTATTTGTGAAATGTATAACTCGTATGCGGCTATATAATGATTAATTACACAGGAATCAAAGTGTTCTAATAGTTATGATTTTTCATAATCGAAAGTTAGAAAGATCGTAAAAGAAGCCGAAGGTGTCGGCTTTGGGCCTTTGGCTTTTGCAGCAATGTTGTTGCCGTCTGCTTTCATTCCATAAATTCGGACTAATCATTTGTGTAATGTCGCGGATGGCCGACACACTATTTCTATAGTAATTAGTTAACGGTATAATTTCGCCAGTGACTCCACCTTGTGACCACTGGTACACAGTGAATGGGTTATTCACGGGAGATTTGGGAGGCGAGAGAGAAACACGTGTGATATTATAACAGATACTAGTGACTGAAGTAACAGAATTCGTGAATACCAACTTCGCATATGATATGGTTGCAATCATGCCTGTGGCATGTGTGTTAAATTGTATGGCAATTGTTTAGGAATCATAGAAATCCGTCGCAATGATTATTGGATGATAACATAATATATTAATGTTGTATGATGTTAGTAATCATTAAGAGAGCTCTTGTTAAAATGTGATAGTTTTACAATTTAAAAGCTGTATTCGTAACTTCCGGTTTGTGGGTGACTTAAGTGTAGTTTTAAGTGGGTCTGACGTCGCGATATTTCAGCATTTAAATCCACGCCATCTGCACTTTTACAATTATGTACTGATATTTCTGCATGTGTTTTGTTAAGCAATTCTTTGAACTTTTTGCATGTACTTTTACTGCACGACGTGTGTATATTATGTATTTTTATTCTTTCTACACATACTTTTAATGCACAACATGTGTATTTATGTATGTACGTATATATATATATATATATATATATATATATATATATATATATATATATATATATATATATATATATATATATATATATATATATATATATATATATATATATATATATATATATATATATATATATATACTTGAATTTTTATTATTATTATTTGTAGTGTAATGTTAATTAATAGTATTAGTACTGCATATATTTATAGAAACTAAACTTAAAAATAAAATCAAGCTTCTTTTTCGATGCATATATAGGAGCGATGGTGGATCAGAAGAAATAACGCAGAACTTCTAAATATGAGTAGATTAACATCAGGACTTAACTACTGACACATTGTAAATACAGGAGATTTCAATCTCCCAGATATTAACTGGAAACACTGGACGACCAAATCAATTAACCCCAGCAACTTAAATTTGTGGAATGCGAGACACATTCATGTTTCAACATCTCTCTAATCCCACCAGAGGACGGGGCACAACCAATACAAACCATTTAGATCTAATCTAATCTTATTAAATGAGGAAGATAACATAGGGGAAATAGATTACCTTAGTCCTCTAGGTAAAAGTGACCACTGTGTTATTACATTTAACATTTTGCGCAAAGTCATTACAATAAATATACTAAAAAAGGAAGCTATTTAATGAGGCAAATTATGAAGGAAAGAGTTTTCAAATATAGATTGGGAATATAATATTTAATGTCTTTAAAGACAATGTTAACAACCAATGGGAAATCCTTAAAACAGTACTAAATTTATTAGAAGATAACTAAAAAAAAGTTTCAAATTACAGAAAGGGAAACTTCCCCCTGAACGCAAACATCAGAAAACTTATTAGACGTAAAAATAGATTATGGACAAGATACATTGAAACAAGGGGTCGGAAAAATATCTAGAAAAAAAAGCAGAAATAAAATCCGAACTGTAACCAGAAAGCTAATTTAACTACTCAAACCAAAAAAAATCCCTAAAGTCTTCTGGAGAAATTATAAATCAAAAACTACAGTTAAGCAAGGAATTGGGCAATTGAATATAG
Source organism: Lamellibrachia satsuma (assembly GCA_033239005.1). NCBI lineage: Eukaryota > Metazoa > Annelida > Polychaeta > Sabellida > Siboglinidae > Lamellibrachia > Lamellibrachia satsuma. The sequence continues at coordinate 7,182,191 of BSQZ01000009.1, forward strand.
ATCACACAAACCCGAAATCCCAAACAACTGAAGATGGAGAAAAAGCAAATATTCTTGCCGACTACTTCTCCAGTGTTTTCACTACTGAACAGCCAGGGTCTATCCCAACTACACCCAAAGTAAACAATAAATTAGTGATGGATGAGCTAAAAGTAACCGAAAACATACTATTATTGACATTAAGAAACTTAATATAAGTAAATCACCTGGCCCTGATGAAATAGCCGCCAGATTACTTATAGAATTGTCAGAGAATATCTGTCACCCATTAGGAAAAATATGTGAAACGTCGATAAAAACAAGTATTTCTGATGAATGGAAGGATGCCAAAATATCAGCAATATATACAAACGGAAACAAGAAATTAGCTTGCAACTACTGTCCAATAAGCCTAACAAGCATAGTTTGTAAATGCTTGGAAAAAAATTATTAGAAATCACATTATCAGTTACATGAAAGACAATGGTCTATTCAGTCAAAAGCAATATGGTTTATCTCTGGTAGATCAGTAATTCTCCAATTAATTAAAATGCTAGATGAATGCACCTCAGAAATGGATAAGGGTAGCTACACAGATGTTATTTATACGGATTTTCAGAAGGCTTTTGACACCGTGCCACATAAGAGACTAGAAGTAAATTAAAAAGTGTTAATATTACGAAAGAATTAATTAACTGGATAGAGGCATTCGTCACAAACAGACGACAAACGGTAGCAGTAAAAAAAAGAATCAAACTGGCATAAAGTAACGTCAGGGATACCTCAGGGATCTGTCCTAGGACCTTTATTGTTTGTATATTATACATAAACGACCTGCCAGGTTTAACTAGATCCAATACATTTCTATTTGCTGATGACACTGAGATATTTAGAGCTAAAACAAATAAAAATTACCAGGATTTACTGCAACAAGATCTAAGTATCCTAGAACAATGGAGCGACAAATGGTTACTAAAATTCCACTCAGACAAATGTAAACACATGGAAATTTGAAAAAATAATGTATGTGAAAATGAATATTTCATGACAAGCAATAATGTTAAAATGACAAAAATAATCAGAAGAACCTTCCAATACCGAGACACACACACTTTCTTGCCACTATATAAGACAATGGTTAGATCTCACCTAGATTATGCCATAGAAGTATGGTATCCATATAAAATGAAACATAAAATAGCAATATAAAACGTCCAGAGAACAGCTACTAAAGAACTACCTGGTATGAGGGACTTATCATATATAGAGAGACTAAAATTACTGAAGCTACCCACATTAGCCTACCGAAGGCTAAGAGGAAACATGATGGAAGTCTATAAAATAATGCATGAAATGTACGATAATGAATCCGCACCAAGCCTCCTGAAGTGGGAGGATGTGTCACTAAGATAAGAAAATAGAGGACACTCTCTTAAATTATTTACCCAAAAAGCAAAAATAAATCTAAGACAATAATGCATTTCCTCTGTGGCTGAACCATGGAATAGCCTGCCTAACTCTGTAATACTTCTAAAAACCGTCTAGACAAATTCTGGTCTACCCAGGCAATAATATACGACCATGAATCGCCTTTAACAATGACTACTGGAACAGAAAATTATGAACCCCTAATATTTGATTCTGAGGAAGAAGTTCTGATCATGGAGGAACCATATGGATCCTGCGATCAGAATCGTCATAAGGCATCATAAGGTAAGGTATATTTCGATGACAGTTAAACCGCCGACGTTGTACTCAGGCGCCATCTTTGAGTGACCACTTCCGGCGAATGCGCATAATACAACATTTTGAATTAGCATAATTCAATATCAATATTAGTAATATCACATCATGAAACAAAACTTATAACACACGTTATACTGACTAAATATTTTCATCATATGTTGAAATATCTCTCTCTCAGGAGATGAGCCCAAAGTCATTCCATTTTAAAATGCGGAGGGGTAGAACCTGATAATAGTTCATAATTCGTTGGTGGTGGGTCACTGTAATTCCAAATTCGTTGGTGCGGGTACAAATAATTTTGAATTCTGTGGTGGGGAAATCAGTTTGGCTAATGATGGTACCCAATTATAACATAGGCATACATTATGCATCAGTATCGTTACTCACTGATTGTGTAATGTGAATGCTACTCATTCATGTTCACCTAAAAAAAATTTTATGGAATAGACCTTACTAAAACACTCACTGAGTGCGATGTTGCGCCATGTAAGACATTCATTTAATTTTTCATCAATAATCATAAACTTCACCTGTTTTGCAAAAACAAAGTCTTCAAACGTTTTCTAAGACAAGTCTTAGAATGTATTCTCAATATTTGTAGATAGCAACACATTCGTGTTCACGTACAATCGTGGCTGTGTGAAAAGTATTTTTATAGGACACGGCAGTGCGAGGAAAAGCATTGGTCACACTAGGAGAAGTCTGCAGTAGAGAATCAGATTCATCACAATGATGAAAGTGTCAGGAAATAAGACTTGTGCGGAAGCAATCTAAATTGTTTAGTATTGTTACAAAAAGGTTGTGCGTTTAATTTGTAGAGTTAAGAGGTTGGACCATACTTCTTGCCTATTCTCCGAGTTACGTATCCTGAAAGTACCAGATATTGTGGAATTACGAACTGCATTTATTATGTACAGGGCAAATAACAATTTGCTACCAGTGAATGTACACAAGTTGTTTACTTTGTACAGGTTTGTCTATGTAACCAGACAAAGTTTCAATTTAAAAAATAATTGTTCTTATACCAATTTAAAGAGAATGTGTATTTCAGTTAAAGGTGTAGTATTATGGAATTCATTTGACAGCTCTTGAAAAAATACACTTCTAACATGTTGGTTAGCTGTGTAGTAACATGTTGGTTAGCTGTGTAGTAACATGTTTTTTAGCTGTGTAGTAACATGTTGGTTAGCTGTGTAGTAACATGTTGGTTAGCTGTGTAGTATAGTCACAACAACTTGGCTGTATAAATATTGATTTACTGTAGCTACAATTTTTTTTATGCTGGTCTTTGCATGTTGTTATTCTTGAACTACGCTACGGTGATTATCTAGTCTAAACACTAATATTTCATCATTCATATTGAAGTATAAATTGTTAAGTTGTAATCATGTAATAATAAGTGGCACACTTCTTCTTGCCCTTTTCAACATCAAGACTGTGGTTTATATTTTATGTTTGGCTATTTTTGTGTTGTGTTGTTGTTGAAATAAAGACCTGATTCTGATTGGAGCAGTATGATTGTTAGATGTGTGCATGGTGCATACTAGATACAGTGTACAATTTGAATTGCTCAGAATTTAATAGCAAATGTTTCCAAGACAATGTTGACCTTTGCAACGGCGCGAAACGCGTCCTCTGTGTCTGTGACTGTCTGTGTTGCATAAACAACGTGTTTCGTAATTCAACTTACCCGGGCTGTCTTGCACTAATGATCGAGCCCGCTTGGTGATCCCCAAACTCAATAACGTGTTCTTTGACCTTTTCTTTCCCTTCATCTTTCCAATAACAAAACACTATCAACACCACGCGGAATAACCAAACCATGCTTCCACCAGCGGGCAATTCCAACAAGGGGGTTCGATCACAAAAGGGGTTCGATCGACCCCCCCCCTCTCCCCACCCCCAAGATCCACCAGTGGTTCTTCTTCTTCCGTTATTTCACTACCGTCACTGTGTGTACGACAACGTGCAAAGTTTTTAAGAGTGTCCTTCTCTAGAGTTTGGAGTCCATCACAGGTTTTTCCATTTTCCTGCGTGGGATCCTTTACTGCATAGACACCAGATACGACTTTTAGTGTCTCTTCCAAAAGACACGGGCAAAGTGGGCTGAACGAAATTGCCCAAGTTTCGAAACGGCATCATATGATTTTGAACCCCGGTCCCTTCGACCGACAGCCCGACGCTCCACCACACGACCACCGCTTCACCACATATATAATTATATAAACGTGGTCAATTTGATATATAGGAATCATATCTAGCATTGCTTGCATTCGAATATTATGAATAATATGGCCTAAACATATTTTTTTCACATGGAGGTATGTCATTAAACATATTACAAATAATGACGTATTAGTGATAATGAAAGCAGCAGGCCATAAACAGCAGTTTCTATTCACCGTTTGTCTTGTTTGTCTACAATCCGCTGAATTCCCTCTTGTTGTGCTGAAACTCAGAGATATACTAAATTTTTTTACGGAAATTACAAGAGCAGCGGCACAGGGCGTACTATGACTCGAATATATTTTACTGTTATATCTGTGTGAATATCGACTTTACTATGTAAACTTGATATTCGAGTGAAACTCTCTACCTTCAGGTACTGTTTCATGACATTCGTTAGATACATTCCAGTCTACGGCTACATAACTATTCAGCACATAGATGAATCATGGTAATGTAAAATTATAATAATTTTATTAAAATACACGTGGGCGGTAAATACTGCGTTTACACAATGGGCCATAGAACTTACTCAGAGTCGAATCACGTTCGGTATATTTATTTCGCGTGGTTGGTTTATTGTTCACATGCTCAAAGCAGAAATAAAAATACTATGTTACATGTTCAGTTTAAATTCCATTTATTCAGTTTTTTATCACGTGATTGGACAATAGCAATTAACCACATCTTAAACTATGTCTTGTTGAATAAAGGGTGCAGTCAACTGGTGTTAATGTAAGCGGAACGTTTTGAATTTGCCTTGGACCGAGGTAACCCGCAAGACCTACCCAGTTCTTAATTTTCAATCAAAGCATTCATGGTCGATTGTACTGGAATTAGCCCTCACTTTGAGTACTTGTTATTGTTGTACTCGTGAGTAACATTTTTACTTATTTCACAGTCAGTTTACCTTTTTCTTCTCGTGACGTTTCGATTGTTATCAGCAACCTTCTAGATGGCGACACGGATGTCACTCTGGTGTGCGTTGTGTGTTGTCCCCCCCCCCAGTCTACTATGTGATTCTGCTGAGTCATGTGATCTGTGATCGCTGATTTATGCATCTCTTTTTCCGATTTTTTGTCTGCTGCTTCGGGTGTAGGGTCTGCTAGCCGATGCTTTCTCGGTGTCTTCTTTGTGTTCTCTGATGCGGGTTCCTAGGGTACATTTCGTTTCTCCGATGTATGTGGCGTTACAGTTCTTACATGTTATGGAATACACCCATTCGCACATCTTTTGTGGTTCGACTTTGTCCTTTGGTCTTACTAGTGACCTCTTGATGGTTTTGTGAGGCTTCATTGCTGTATTCACCTTGTGTTTCTTCATGACTCGTGAGTTCGGATAATCCTTGGACATATGGAAGTCCCACCATGCCTTTGCTCTTGTCTTTTTCCTGGTGTTATCTTCCTTCTTTGTTTTCATATTTGTCTGCACTGTTGATATGGTCCATTGTGGGTACCCAAGAAAAGCACCCCATCCCCCAGATAGCCCCCTTTACTTACCCCAACACCCCCCTTCTCAAAATTGGCACAGATGGCATAATAAAGCAGCTGGAAAATCTAAACCAGAACAAAGCTACAGGCCCAGATGAACTCCCAGCCAGAGTCCTTAAAGAAACTGCAAAGCAGATAGCTCCCATCATCACCCAAATTTTCCAACAATCATACAACACAGGTAAACTTCCTAACGACTGGCTACAAGCATTAGTAACTCCTTTACACAAAAAGAGCCACAAATCTGACCCTGCTAACTACAGACCCATATCACTAACCTGCATCCTCTGTAAAGTAATGGAACATGTCATCCTAAGCAATATGTGGAAACACCTGCACAAGCATAACATCATTCTCCACTTCCAACACGGATTCCAGTCGGGACTGTCTTGTGAATCTCAACCCATTGAGACAATCCACGACTGGATGACTGCTATGGACAGCAAGACCCAAATTGACGCAATCCTGCTTGACTTTGCTAAAGCCTTCGACAAAGTGCCTCACCTACGTCTACTGTCAAAATTGACCTCCTACGGAATCACTGGAAATACTCAAAATGGGATCAAATCTTTTCTATCCAACTGCAAACAGAGAGTTAACGGTGCCCTGTCGGACATCACAGATGTCACATCTGGTGTCCCACTGGGTTCAGTTCTAGGACCTGTCTTCTTCTTACTCTAGACAAATGACATAGATGGGAACATCAAATCTTCTATACGCCTTTTTGCAGATGATAGTATTATATGTCGTAAAATGTCTTCCAAAACTGACCACGAAATTCTCCAAACTAACCTAAGCCAACTCCAAACATGGTCAGACAGATGGCATTTAATGTATCTAAATGTGTCCACCTTCCAATAACAAACAAAACTAAACCCAGTCCACACAAGTACTCGCTTTCTGGCCAGTCATTATCCACTGTGTCCAGCCACTCATATATCGGAGTAAAATTGGATTCCAAATTAACCTGGGCAAATCACGTCACTGGCATAACTTCAAAAGTTTTAGGCATGATTAAACGAACTCTTGGCCCATGTAAACCCGAAGTTAAACAAACAGCCTACAACATGCTAATCCGGCCAAAACTCGAGTACTCTTCACACATATGGTATCCTCACACCTTTTCACAAGTTAAAAGCCTTGAAAGAGTACAACACTCTGCTGCCAGATTTGTTACAAATGACTGACCCACCCCCCCCCCAGGCCTACTAACCCGCTCTCGAACCCGTGGACAATACGTAGCCCCCAGGTGTCGTATAAATGCAATGGTCTTTTCATTTTATCCCCGAGCCATTCGCATGTGGAATATGATTCCACCAAAAATTACCAACATAAAAAACCCAAAATCATTTCAAGAAGCTATTATGGAACTCCCTTTCACCACACCTCCTCACCTAAGCTGCCTTTAAAACACAGTGCTCAGCGTAAACTTATCCATGGTGTGGGTATGGAGACTGTCTATGTGTGCATGTGACAAGACAGCGACAGTATCCATACACATAACCAACCTATTCAAAATGGTCGTTTAACATCCTATACATAAAATAAATAAAACTATCAGATAAAATCCATTTCAGCAACATTAAAGATACTAGTCCTTTAGTCGAATGTACCACCCACAGCGCATCCGCACAGTCCATCACAAACTCCTGTGTTCGCCCAAGTTTGGGCTGTTTGGAGTATAACCACTTGAGACTTGTGACTTGAGTACCCGCATCTCGTTAGAGCTTCCTTGATGTGTTCTCTTTCTTTCCGCGTATCTTCCTCCTCTGTCACAAGTGTTTCGCATCTGTCGAGTAACGTACGGATCACTCCCATCTTCTGGTGTAATGGATGTTGTGACGAAAAGTATGGGTATTGAGGATGGCAATTAGTTTTCTCTTATTTGGCCGTTGGATCCGATTTCAATTTGGAGTAAGTTTTCTCGTCGTCTAGCATCTCACGTACTTTCTTCTCATCCTGTGTTTTGTCCATTACTACAGTGGCACGTCCCTTATTCGCTGGTAGAATGATGATTGACGAGAAGAAAAAGGTAAACTGACTATGAAATAAGTTAAAATATTACTCATTTGAACCATCCAGTCTGCTGAACATCTTCACTCATAGTGTTGTACTCGTCATCAAAGGGATGCCAATGTACTGTCAACGCATACCATTTAAATGCTGCTGGAGCATAATGCTTTGTTTCGTTCAATGGGCAGATGCGAATAACAGACTATGCCTCACATTAAACAAATCTGACGAACAACACTATGTAACAAAGCTTAGCTAGAGTTAACAACATTGCCAGCCAAGGCAAAACACCCAGATGACAATTGGACAAGGAAATCATCGGCTTATCTAGAGTCCAACAATTATTCACCTATGTGTAACCCGTCCTTCTGAGATATTTGTCAATTTCGTTTTTAAACATATTCACGCTGCTAGCATTTAATTATACACAATATGTACATAATAACTTGCTTCGTGTCCTCTAGCTAGTTGTACTATCAAAAATATTTTGTCACTATTTTCACACCCATTCATTATCTTAAAAACTTCAAATTTACAGTGCATGCCAGTTGTGAATAACAGAGCATGCATGCTTCCCATTCAATATGATCTCACGGAAAACTGTACAAATAGATTAAAAAAAAATCAAACGCTGATGCAATGGCTCCGTTGTATTCACTAACAACAGTTCGTTATCACTGCCATTGCTCGGTAGTGTTATATATAGGGAGCAATATACAAAAAATATAGTTTTATAATAATACTTTTATTTATTTAAATTATTACTGTGTGTGTGTGTGCGTGCGTGTGTGCGTGCGTGCGTGCGTGCGTGCGTGCGTGCGTGCGTGCATGCGTGCGTGCGATCATGATCTTGACATGCCAACATTGGACCAATATAGCAGCATACCTACATTGAGCCACCATTTTCACGTTGGTGACCAGTAGATTAGTTTACTGTAGCGTTGGCAACTTAATTAGACTTGAAATACTACGCCTAATAAAAAAACTGCTTTCGGCCAGCCTGCGTAACCGAGGCTACGGTCACACGGCAGGGAAATCTCGCGAGACCACGTCGAAAATGTCCGCTGAAACTTTTCCTGACAGAACCAACGAGCAAGATCCATATTTTAATATGGGTCAGGAAAACGAATATACTGATGATGTCGATATGGATGAGGATATGGACGAACCGGTTGAGAAACAAATGAAACCAGAACTGAGTCATGAAGAGTTGAGTATCAGAGCGTTATGGGCACTTTGCAGCCCTAACAATTCGTCGCGTAAATACGTGTTACGGTCGCGCAGTGCATAGAAACGTGTGTGAAAACGAAAATAAAATGTTCTGTTGTTCCGAATAACTCGTCATAGTATACATATTTTGCAACAGCTGCCGTCAGTACGATTTTAAAATCTTCGCCTCTAATGGCTGAGGTGTTCTTATAATAATTAAATTCATATAATGAGTCGTAATGACAACCTTATGTATGAATTTATGTAAACGTTCTGGAACCTTCAGTTCAGTACGAAGGTAAAAGGTCATCAACCTACTTCCTCGTAGTCGTATCAGCTTAGTTACTTATATCCCAAATTAGCAGTATTGTCATTAAGTCATTGTTATACATGTGGGAGATGACATTGCAAGAAGCAAACCTATCTCTATAATATAGGCTTAGACAAGGATTTTTCACAGAAAATGTCATGACTTCTGCGTGGACTGGAACCATTATCAAATGTTGTGTTCAAATCAAAATTATGTCTGAAAAGGACATTATGTTATTTGTTTATGTGCCAATTTTCAGTTCCATAACTTTATTAATATTATGAATTTTACAATCTAACCTGCGTTCGGTAAGCCTGAGTGAACTGCTCACTATATGAACCTCCACACCTCGCTGGCCCGCAAAAACAACTCGCATATAGTGCACTGTATTGCTCAATGGTATGTCAAATGATCCTGTATTCAAGCAATTTACGGGATTCTTTATGTATTTGTGAAAAACCTATCTGTACATATATCATATGTTTCATAATTGTTTAATCCGGTGGTTTTCAACCCATGGCCCACAAACCGAATACGACCCAATTAGCATATAATATATGCTAATATTAGGTTTAGCATATAATATATGCTAATTGGGCCATATTTGTTTTGTGACAAATGGGCAGCTCATATTATGTGCTGACCAGTGTGAGAAATGGGCAGCAGATATTATGTACTACCCATTTCTCACAAAACAAATGGCCACACGCGGTTAGACAAAAAAACTGTTAGACATGCCTGTATTCCAAAGGAGGTATCACAGTAGCCTCACATCATGTAATGTGTTTGTATCTACTAAATGCGAAAATATTTCATGGGTGGGTTGTGGGTGAGGTGGCTGCAGCCCACATGACACATTCAGGTTTACATGACACATTCAGGGTCACATGCAGCCCACATTTGTAAATAGGATGAGAACCACTGGCCCAAACAAATCGGTCTTAAATTTGAGCTCTATAATTCAAGTAGTTTGTGAGATATTGCCATTGGTAGATAGAACCGGGTAAATAGAATCTTGTAATATGAGAATGAATAGTTGTGGTAGTGGTATTTATAACCTCGTAAAACAAGTACTGATCGTTAGATTGATTTTAACACCTAATGTGGACATACAAAATACTTAGAACTTGTAATGTTTTCAAGTCATTATGCTTTATATATATACAGTGAAACCTGTCCATAGCAGACACCGTCGGGACTGCACATTATGTCTGTTATGGACAGGTGTCCATTATGGATAATTTAATGCCATCATATTATAAATTATTACATTGACGTTGGCTAGTTGGTACTGTTGTGAGTGGTACAAATCACAGGAGCTATCATTAGTTAAGTGTTTCTTTGTTTTGAGGAACAACGAGTGGTGTTAGTATCACTAAACTTTTGGAAGAAACTTAACATGTGTACGAAAGAAGCTTGTCAGATGGCTCTGCACATGTATCGATATACTGCCGGTGGTGTACTTGTGGTGTACCGGTGGTGTACTGGTGCAGTGCATAATAAAATACCATGTTGCAAAAACAAGAAAATCTGTATAAATCTGTCCCAGTTGCAGCACAGCAGAGCGATCATACGTCCCGTCGACCATTTCCCTTCCCTGCACTCTTGACCCTTGATTGCCAATGTCTTGTCAGGTAGTGCACGGTAGAACAATCTCGACGCAGTTGTATATGTCATCGAACTTGTAACCATCGATGATCGATGGGATTTGCTGCTTCCAATCATCAATGATTTCGGAGGAAATGTTGGCAGCTTCCCCGCAGATAACGTGGAAGATGATGTTATGTCGCTTGCAGAACAATTCCAGCCACCTGTTCGACGCCTTAAACTTGGTTTTCCCCAGTTGCCTGGCATATTCGAGGGCTTTCTCTTGAACCATCGGGCCACTGAGGAGAATGTTTTGTGATCGTGCTGTCTGGAACCACTCGCAGCAAATGACGTTCACGTCTTCCTTGCTAGTCTTCTGCAGCTTGCGTTTGTGCAGTCAGGGCAGCAGTTCTGCTTTTCTCTTAAGGATCGAACTGGCCTGTGTTCGGCCAATATGAAAATTGTTTGCTAACTGGCAGCAAGATTTGCCCAGTTCTGCTGCCTTGATCAAGACAACTTTGTGTCATGTCAGTGCATTCCGTTTCGTACACATGATAACTGTGAAATTGAGTAATCTCAACTGATACTGGAATGTATAGCACAATCGGTTGAACAGTTCATTGCTATTGTGACTACCAGTTGGATGTGGGCCATCAATTAAGTTGATGAAATCAATCACAGACCTGGAAAAGGCGAGCTGGAATTGTTTTGATGGCCAAAAGAAGTCAAGGTGTGACTATTTTGACTTCTCGTGGTAACTCTGATTGGCTCAGGGGGTTATCAATGCACTTTAAACTGCCTTCAAGCGGTGGGCCGACAATGAATGGTTGGCCGATATGCTCCTGCTTTTATCAAGTTATCTTTAGGTTGCAAAGTTAGAGCGATCCTTTTTGCTAATATGGTAACTATGGAATGGAGTAAACTCAACTGATACTGCATTATATAGTGCAGTCATTTCAGTACTGTGACTGCTATTTGGATGTGAGCCATAAATTAAGTTGATGAAATAAATCACTGCCCCACTTTGAACTGCTTGCAAGCGGTAGGCTGACTGTGGATTATTGGCCGATGTGCTGCTGCTTTTATCAAGTCAACTTTGAGTCGCAAAGTCAGCGCATTCGTCTTTGTAGATATGATAATTCTGGAATGACACATTTCGGGAAACTCTGGGACCAGGCCGCTGAAAATGTCTCCGAGGATATTCAGAATCTTATTAAAATGCAATAGACATATTTCGTGTTTATAATCATTCTTATATGTATATCATTGAAGTTACTTGACACTAATCAGGCATACGCATAACATTATTACCTTTTTTGTAAAAACGGCAACATCATGTGACGTTAGTGCGTATCAGTAGTGGCTCAGCTAACTCGACTGTTAATGCACTTTGAGCTGTCCGCAAGCGATGGTAACTATGAATGGATGAGTCCAAATTCCTTGTCCGTTGTCCACATTGGCCAGGTGGCTGCTATGGACAGTTAGCAGACAGTGCTAACTAATAGGAAGTCATTCGGGACTTTCAAAAGTGTCCATTATTGACAGGTGTCCATTATGGGCAGGTGGTCGCTAAGGCAGGTTTTACTGTACTAAGATTACTAAGTTTTTTTATTAAATACTTTTATGTTATACCTGTATATGCAGAACTTTTAATTTTACTAAATCTATTTTCAGAAAAGCTGATATCGCTGAAAAGAAGAAAGTAGAGGGTAACAAACTGTATGTTGACAAGAAATATGCGATGGCATTACAGCTGTACACAGAAGCCATAGGTGAGTTGAGGTGATATCGCAGAAGTATAAAACTGTGACGTCTTTATTAATTTTTTGCTTCTTAAAATGATGTTCTTTAGGCCACATTTTATTTGTTGTGGAAAATGTGGAAGAGTTTGAGTAGTGTTGGGAATCGATTTGATTTTCATAATCGATCATCATTTGTGGGCAGCCATTGTCGGAATAAAGCAACAAATTTCATCCTGCCACCAGATAATTTCAGAGTGGCTTTAGGTTGAAATGTTTATTTTTACAATTTTCACAGGGTGATTCTGGTTCAAGCAGACTCATTGTCACTGAATAGTTTATCGCAGTGGACACAGAGCTGGTGGCGACAGTGTAAAATAGTTTATCGCAGTGGACACAGAGCCGGTGGCGACAGTGTCAAATAGTTTATCGCAGTGGACACAGCCAGTGGCGACAGTGTCAAATAGTTTATCGCAGTGGACACAGAGCTGGTGGCGACAGTGTAAAATACAGCAACTGTTTGTTTGTTGTATGAGTTGTGTCTGACCTGTGTGGCATACTACAGCAACTCTTTGTTTGTTGTTAGAGTTGTGTCCGACCTGTGGGTGGCGTACTACAGCAGCTGTTTGTTTGTTGTTAGAGTTGTGTCCGACCTGTGGGTGGCGTACTACAGCAACTGTTTTTTTGTTGTTAGAGTTGTGTCCGACCTGTGCGGCGTACTACAGCAGCTGTTTGTTTGTTAGAGTTGTATCCGACCTGTGTGGCGTACTACAGCAGCTGTTTGTTTGTTGTTAGAATTGTATCCGACCTGTGTGGCATACTACAGCAACTGTTTGTTTGTTGTTAGCGTTGTGTCTGACCTGTGTGGCGTACTACAGCAGCTGTTTGTTTGTTGTTAGAGTTGTGTCCGACCTGTGTGGCGTACTACAGCAGCTGTTTGTTTGTTGTTAGAGTTGTGTCCGACCTGTGTGGCGTACTATAGCAACTGTTTGTTTGTTGTCAGAGTTGTGTGGCATACTACAGCAACTGTTTGTTTGTTGTTAGAGTTGTGTGGCGTACTACAGCAGCTGTTTGTTTGTTGTTAGAGTTGTGTCCGACCTGTGTGGCGTACTGCAGCAGCTGTTTGTTTGTTGTTAGAGTTGTGTCCGACCTGTGTGGCATACTACAGCAGCTGTTTGTTTGTTGTTAGAATTGTGTCCGACCTGTGTGGCGTACTACAGCAGCTGTTTGTTTGTTGTTAGAGTTGTGTCCGACCTGTGTGGCATACTACAGCAACTGTATGTTTGTTGTTAGAGTTGTATCCGACCTGTGTGGCGTACTACAGCAGCTGTTTGTTTGTTGTTAGAGTTGTATCTGACCTGTGTGGCATATTACAGCAACTGTTTGTTTGTTGTTAGAGTTGTGTCCGACCTGTGTGGCGTACTACAGCAACTGTTTGTTTGTTGTTAGAGTTGTGTCCGACCTGTGTGGCGTACTACAGCAGCTGTTTGTTTGTTGTTAGAGTTGTGTCCGACCTGTGTGGCGTACTATAGCAACTGTTTGTTTGTTGTTAGAGTTGTGTGGCGTACTACAGCAGCTGTTTGTTTGTTCTTAGAGTTGTGTCTGACCTGTGTGGCGTACTGCAGCAGCTGTTTGTTTGTTGTTAGAGTTGTGTCCGACCTGTGTGGCGTACTACAGCAGCTGTTTGTTTGTTGTTAGAGTTGTGTCCGACCTGTGTGGCGTACTACAGCAGCTGTTTGTTTGTTGTTAGAGTTGTGTCCGACCTGTGTGGCATACTACAGCAACTGTATGTTTGTTGTTAGAGTTGTGTCCGACCTGTGTGGTGTACTACAGCAACTGTTTGTTTGTTGTTAGAGTTGTGTCCGACCTGTGTGGCATACTACAGCAACTCTTTGTTTGTTGTTAGAGTTGTGTCCGACCTGTGTGGCGTACTACAGCAACTGTTTGTTTGTTGTTAGAGTTGTGTCCGACCTGTGTGGCGTACTACAGCAGCTGTTTGTTTGTTGTTAAGTTGTGTGGCATACTACAGCAACTGTTTGTTTGTTGTTAGAGTTGTGTCCGACCTGTGTGGCGTACTACAGCAGCTGTTTGTTTGTTGTTAAGTTGTGTGGCATACTACAGCAGCTGTTTGTTTGTTGTTAGAGTTGTGTCCGACCTGTGTGGCATACTACAGCAGCTGTTTGTTTGTTGTTAGAGTTGTGTCCGACCTGTGTGGCATACTACAGCAACTGTATGTTTGTTGTTAGAGTTGTGTCCGACCTGTGTGGTGTACTACAGCAACTGTTTGTTTGTTGTTAGAGTTGTGTCCGACCTGTGTGGCGTACTACAGCAGCTGTTTGTTTGTTGTTAAGTTGTGTGGCATACTACAGCAACTGTATGTTTGTTGTTAGAGTTGTGTCCGACCTGTGTGGCGTACTACAGCACCTCTTTGTTTGTTGTTAGAGTTGTGTCCGACCTGTGTGGCGTACTACAGCAACTGTTTGTTTGTTGTTAGAGTTGTGTCCGACCTGTGTGGCATACTACAGCAGCTGTTTGTTTGTTGTTAGAATTGTGTCCGACCTGTGTGGCGTACTACAGCAGCTGTTTGTTTGTTGTTAGAGTTGTGTCCGACCTGTGTGGCGTACTATAGCAACTGTTTGTTTGTTGTTAGAGTTGTGTGGCGTACTACAGCAGCTGTTTGTTTGTTCTTAGAGTTGTGTCTGACCTGTGTGGCGTACTGCAGCAGCTGTTTGTTTGTTGTTAGAGTTGTGTCCGACCTGTGTGGCATACTACAGCAGCTGTTTGTTTGTTGTTAGAGTTGTGTCCGACCTGTGTGGCATACTACAGCAACTGTATGTTTGTTGTTAGAGTTGTGTCCGACCTGTGTGGTGTACTACAGCAACTGTTTGTTTGTTGTTAGAGTTGTGTCCGACCTGTGTGGCATACTACAGCAACTGTTTGTTTGTTGTTAGAGTTGTGTCCGACCTGTGTGGCGTACTACAGCAGCTGTTTGTTTGTTGTTAAGTTGTGTGGCATACTACAGCACCTCTTTGTTTGTTGTTAGAGTTGTGTCCGACCTGTGTGGCGTACTACAGCAACTGTTTGTTTGTTGTTAGAGTTGTGTCCGACCTGTGTGGCATACTACAGCAGCTGTTTGTTTGTTGTTAGAGTTGTGTCCGACCTGTGTGGCGTACTACAGCAGCTGTTTGTTTGTTGTTAGAGTTGTGTTCGACCAGTGTGGCGTACTACAGCAGCTGTTTGTTTGTTGTTAGAGTTGTGTCCGACCTGTGTGGCGTACTACAGCAACTGTTTGTTTGTTGTTAGAGTTGTGTGGCATACTACAGCAGCTGTTTGTTTGTTGTTAGAGTTGTGTGGCATACTACAGCAACTGTTTGTTTGTTGTTAGAGTTGTGTCAGACCTGTGTGGCGTACTACAGCAACTGTTTGTTTGTTGTTAAGTTGTGTGGCATACTACAGCACCTCTTTGTTTGTTGTTAGAGTTGTGTCCGACCTGTGTGGCATACTACAGCAACTGTTTGTTTGTTGTTAGAGTTGTGTCCGACCTGTGTGGCATACTACAGCAGCTGTTTGTTTGTTGTTAGAGTTGTGTCCGACCTGTGTGGCGTACTACAGCAGCTGTTTGTTTGTTGTTAGAGTTGTGTTCGACCAGTGTGGCGTACTACAGCAGCTGTTTGTTTGTTGTTAGAGTTGTGTCCGACCTGTGTGGCGTACTATAGCAACTGTTTGTTTGTTGTTAGAGTTGTGTGGCATACTACAGCAGCTGTTTGTTTGTTGTTAGAGTTGTGTGGCATACTACAGCAACTGTTTGTTTGTTGTTAGAGTTGTGTCAGACCTGTGTGGCGTACTACAGCAACTGTTTGTTTGTTGTTAAGTTGTGTGGCATACTACAGCACCTCTTTGTTTGTTGTTAGAGTTGTGTCCGACCTGTGTGGCATACTACAGCAACTGTTTGTTTGTTGTTAGAGTTGTGTCCGACCTGTGTGGCATACTACAGCAGCTGTTTGTTTGTTGTTAGAGTTGTGTCCGACCTGTGTGGCGTACTACAGCAGCTGTTTGTTTGTTGTTAGAGTTGTGTCCGACCTGTGTGGCGTACTACAGCAGCTGTTTGTTTGTTGTTAGAGTTGTGTCCGACCTGTGTGGCGTACTACAGCAACTGTTTGTTTGTTGTTAGAGTTGTGTGGCGTACTACAGCAGCTGTTTGTTTGTTCTTAGAGTTGTGTCCGACCTGTGTGGTGTACTACAGCAACTGTATGTTTGTTGTTAGAGTTGTGTGGCGTACTACAGCAGCTGTATGTTTGTTGTTAGAGTTGTGTCCGACCTGTGTGGTGTACTACAGCAACTGTTTGTTTGTTGTTAGAGTTGTGTCCGACCTGTGTGGCGTACTACAGCAACTGTTTGTTTGTTGTTAGAGTTGTATCCGACATGTGTGGCGTACTACAGCAACTGTTTGTTTGTTGTTAGAGTTGTGTCTGACCTGTGTGGCATACTACAGCAACTGTTTGTTTGTTGTTAGAGTTGTGTCTGACCTGTGTGGCATACTACAGCAACTGTTTGTTTGTTGTTAGAGTTGTGTCCGACCTGTGTGGCATACTACAGCAACTGTTTGTTTGTTGTTAGAGTTGTATCCGACATGTGTGGCGTACTACAGCAACTGTTTGTTTGTTGTTAGAGTTGTGTCTGACCTGTGTGGCATACTACAGCAACTGTTTGTTTGTTGTTAGAGTTGTGTCTGACCTGTGTGGCATACTACAGCAACTGTTTGTTTGTTGTTAGAGTTGTGTCCGACCTGTGTGGCGTACTACAGCAGCTGTTTGTTTGTTGTTAGAGTTGTGTCCGACCTGTGTGGCGTACTACAGCAACTGTTTGTTTGTTGTTAGAGTTGTGTCCGACCTGTGTGGCGTACTACAGCAACTGTTTGTTTGTTGTTAGAGTTGTGTGGCGTACTAATGCAGCTGTTTGTTTGTTGTTAGAGTTGTGTGGCATACTACAGCAACTGTTTGTTTGTTGTTAGAGTTGTGTGGCGTACTACAGCAGCTGTATGTTTGTTGTTAGAGTTGTATCCGACCTGTGTGGCGTACTACAGCAACTGTATGTTTGTTGTTAGAGTTGTATCCGACCTGTGTGGCGTACTACAGCAACTGTTTGTTTGTTGTTAGAGTTGTATCTGACCTGTGTGGCGTACTACAGCAACTGTTTGTTTGTTGTTAGAGTTGTGTCCGACCTGTGTGGCGTACTACAGCAGCTGTTTGTTTGTTGTTAGAGTTGTGTCCGACCTGTGTGGCGTACTACAGCAGCTGTTTGTTTGTTGTTAGAGTTGTGTCCGACCTGTGTGGCGTACTACAGCAACTGTTTGTTTGTTGTTAGAGCTGTGTCCGACCTGTGTGGTGTACTACAGCAACTGTTTGTTTGTTGTTAGAGTTGTGTCCGACCTGTGTGGCGTACTACAGCAACTGTTTGTTTGTTGTTAGAGCTGTGTCCGACCTGTGTGGCGTACTACAGCAGCTGTTTGTTTGTTGTTAGAGTTGTGTCCGACCTGTGCGGCATACTACAGCAACAGGTCTGCCACACATATCATGATGAACCACTTCAAACAAGCGCTGGAGGACGCTCGCATAGCTACACGGATAGACCCAGACTTTGCAAAGGTGAGCAGGTTTGTCACCTCAGAAAGAGATGAAATCTCGCCAATATTTCTCCAGCTGACTGAAATATGGAAAATCCTAACAGCCAAATTCCTTATACATTTGATGCTAATAGAAGTCGCTACCTACGACCTTAATAGAAAATGCAGTCTACGTGATGTCTGACACTTCTTCATAGAACACGCACAAAAAGTGAACTTAAAATCATTAGCCTGAAATTAATTTACTGTTTTTATGCCAGAGGCTCATCCAAAATAAGCCTCCTAGTTCCCAAGCCGATTTGATTTCACACCAATTTCATGTTTTTTTCTGAATGTTCCTTGTTCATGTTGTTATTGTTATGCTTTATCTGTTAGCCAGTATTGTAACGCAAAAATCGGTCCGGCCGGAAAACATTTGATCGCCAAAACTGGTCCGGCCTGGATAAAACTAGTCCAGCTGGACGGACCAGTTTTGGCCGGCCAAGGCCGGTCCGGCCAGACTGACTAACTATACATATTAACTAGAAATAGGTGTAGGGTAACCTGGGGCAAAATGGGCAATAGTATGGTGTGTTTTGTATACATTGTGTTAAGACACGTAGTGCATGCGGGGCAAGACGGTCCCCATGCATATGGGGCAAGACAGTTACTGTATCTTATTCCACATGCAAATGGTCATAATGTATAAAATGTATTACACATGACCAGTTATGTTTAATAAATTTAATATAATTTGAACGTTGTATATAATGTGGGTAGAACTTTTTTATACACAAATAATCGGCAGCAAAGCAGGAAGTACGAAATTATGATTACGATATTTGTACAACTATTTACTACACAAACAACACAGGATTAGAAACAAGAAGTACACCAGAATGAACTAATTTAAACACGTGCAGAGCACAACCAAGCAAACTGCTTATCAGTGCCACTTGAGGCAGTTCATGCACTGAACCCTATTTGAAGACGACTGCATTGACATTCGACAGTCACAGCACACCTTAGTTGTTGCTGTCGACTTAACCCGCGTAGATATCCTTCTCGTTTTGCTTACAGGGAACATTAAAAATACTCCAGTTTCTAAAGACTTAATCAGGTGTTCTCTCATTGCAATCTGCTCAAATGTATACTTGCCTGGAAGTTAACACAAGAACATGTATACATGTATAGGTCATGTCTGTGTAATTGTGTCATTGGCTTCACTCAACATAACACAGTAAATTAACACGCCAACGACACACTGACACACTGTCTCGGCATCAGACAGCTGTACTGTGTCTTTGTCAACCGGCGAAGGAAAGTTCGATTATATTATTTGTATACAAAACCAGCATAAATTACATTACATTCAAACACAGTAGATGCAATACTTACATATTATCTCTCAGTGATGTTAACAGTCATTACACACGACATATATGCCTACAAATAATGTCTTAGAACACTTGCCTGTGTTAAAACACAGGATTTCCTGTAAGGACCTCTCAGAATTTACTCAGGTGGTATATTATTTTGTAACTATAGGGCCTACACCTATTTCTAGTTAGTGTGTAAAGCTAAAGTCAATCTGGACCGGCTTTCCCCGACTAAAACTGGTCCATTCGGACTGATTTTTGCATGAGAGTACCATAAACTATATATGAAATGAAAGCAAATTAAATTATCTTTTGAATGGTGTGAATTTTATAAATGTAGGTCCATTTTAACTTTACCATATATATTTTTATAAATGTTTGAGTCCATTAAATTTTTTTATTTATAACTACAGTTGACTTTGGATGCTATAATGACAATAATTAATCATTTTTGGACCACAAATATCAGTGAATGAAACCTTCAGAATTAAGTTCTGATTCAAACAGTAAGAAAAAAAAATTGTTATCCATTACAAAGTTATGATATATTTGATCAAATAAAGTAATGACCAAAAATCACAAAACATGTCACCATTTGTTTTCACTTTGAAAATCAGTTTTAGAAGAACGACAGCTAAATTGATTGCATTTTTCAACTTGAACACATGTTATAGTACTTATACTGGTGACCACAAATGTAAGCACAATATGTATATAACATTTATTTAAACTTTTTCTTTAACGAAACACAACTAGAAAATAGTTATTCTTGGACCGCTATCCATACCACATTCAAGAGCGTCTCTATACGCTAAATTGTTGAAAACCCATCCTCCGTTGGAAACCTTCAAAATCACAGCCGGTTTCTAAATCCTCTACTAGCCAAAGTTGCATCCAGTTTTCATCAGCTTGTATTGATCGATTGGTTCAACATACGCCCGATTACTATCTAAAATAAAATCTAAAACATCTGAGAACATATCAACATCATTGCCATAGTGCACAGCATGAATGGCTTCAGCCGTTTTACGATAACAATGAAAATCAACATTTTATTTAGTAATTTACTATGCTCGAAATCAACATCGTTGATTTAAACAGACCAATGTATAAAAACCGGAAGTGTCCCGGGCCAGTACACTTACCCACATTTTGTGACATCATAGGAATATGTGTATGTGTACTTGAAGTAATTCGATAGATAGGCCTACGTGCCTACGCTATAATTACACAAAAAGTCATAGTCAGGATAGAATTGGTAACTACGTAAAAAGTCATAGTTGGGATAGAAAGAGTTAAAAGCCGGTACATCCCATTTTCTAATAATAATCTTTTGTTAATGGTAACTTGTTTGTTACTACACAATTTTGGGAATTTGAACATGATGATGCTTGCATCTGCTGGGAAACTGATTAAAGCGTGATTGTTTTTTGGGTGTTTTAGCTAGTTCTACATTGTAGTCATTGCTGGCCAGGTGATGGCACAGTAGTGTATGACTATATCATGTTGCAGGGTCACATGCGTGAGGGCAAGTGTCACATGTCAATGGGCGAGGCCTCAGCTGCAGTCAGGTCATACCAGGTGGCACTCCAGTTAGATCCTCAGAGTGCCGCGGCTCAGAGAGAGGTGAGTTGGCCGTGGACTACAGAGGGGGGAGGCGATTACATCACAAATGTAATTGATTACGATTACTGTTAAAATTTATGAGTATGATTACTTTAAAAATGAGTGTCAATAGATTTCTTTTTTTACCAATGTTTTTCTACCCGATATTAGAACACACTCACTGTGTGTGTAATACCTATCTTGTATTCGATACAAAATGAAGAGAAGACCCTTTTTGCGTTTTAGTTGGGAACTGGGCAACATAAATTGTGATTGTCATTATTACAATTACTTTGGTAATGTAATCGATTACGATTACTTGGCTAGTAGTCTACAGGCAGTGTCAGATTGTAGAAGGAACAACTTCTAGTTAGCAGGAATGGATATTCACCTATGTTATCATTGTTAGTGTTGTATCTTTTTGGTGTTTCCCCTTTGAACTTATTCAAGTGAACATTGGAATTAATATTGTGCATGCAGTCCAGCAGCGCTACACGCTTTAAATCAGAATATTGGTGGAAAAACACAGAATTGGAGTTGTTGTCATCTCTTACAAATTAATATCCATCCATTCGAAAACTGTATGAATGTGCACTATTTTCAAAGATATTTGAAGGTATTCCAGACATCTAGGGTAATTAATCACACTAGCAAACATGCCCATCCCCAGGACGGGATAACTGGCGCTACTTACTCTCAAACAGTTTACACACCGAAGTATTCACTGCGCATGCGTGTGGTTTCATAACATTTTACGTAGCGAACATTTGTTGTTTTACCATAAAAACCACTAAGAACCCTTGATATATGAGGTATTTCGATAAAAATAAAGGTGCTACGTTTCATTCGTGGGGTTGTAGATTAATCCCTGAAAGTTTGGCGCCTGAGATGCAAGCCGCCTAGCAGGAAAACGTGAACAAACATATGCTAGTTCGATTATAGTTAGATTTCATGGATATGTGGTGGCCTAACATTAACATATAAAACTGTAAGTGTTTTTACATGGCAATAAGACGTTAACATTCTGTGGTACCATCTAACCTATCACGCAGAGAGCTCTACACTAACATAAACTAAATTACACTAAGATGCTATGTACTCTATTTTAAATCTTCATGCTACCAGCCAGTGATTATCATGAATGTGTCTTTCCTTGACCAGGTGAAAGTGTGAAGAGATTTGTAATGTTGTGATTTGAGGTGCTACAAGCGAAGACGTTACAGCAGTTAGAGGACCGGGCCATGTTGTGTTACAAGAAAGGAGACTACCGCCAGGTACGCTTCACAAACACATGTTTATCTTTAGAGCAATTTCCAGGACTACAGGTTAAAAAAAACCAGGCCAGGAATAAACTGCTGCCATAGGTATATGGAACCAATTTAGGTGAGCAATTTGTTAGTTTTATTTTATCTGTCTGGTGGTGCAAGCATTCAGTTTTATTGAGATACTTTGTGCAAATTTGGTTGGCTAAATATTGGATTTTTTCAGATGTGTCGTTTGTTTAAATATGACAACTACGTTATGTTGGAAATCTTAGTGTTAGATGTGTGATGTTTAATTGTCGTGTGTGATTGTATTTTGATGTTTATTTTCTATTTTTGCATTGTCTCTTGTTACATGTGTATATGCTATGTTGATTAGTAGATCTTATTTTGCCTCTGTTCATAAATTGCATATCACTATTTTACAACTTTTACGATCCATTCTCTGCACGTTAAAATGTCTTGAACATTTGGAAGATCTAAATATAAAAACAGTTTGAGTAAAAGCCCATTTCGTTGAAGTAGACTTTGTGTTTATTATATTTCAGGTTGTCTACTGCATGGATCGGTGCTTAGAAATAGCTCCTGGATGCTCGAGGTTTAAAGTCCTCAAAGCAGAATGTCTAGCATTATTAAAACGCTACGAAGAATCACAAATAATAGCCAAGTAAGTGCCTTTAGTGTCAGTTTGTCAGGGTGCATTCTGGGCCTTTAAAAATCCTTAGATTTCATATGTTCTAATTCAAGGTCTTGAAACCCTTGAATTTTGCCGAGTAGTCTCAAAAAGCCTTGAATTACACTCGGTAGCCATAAAAATTGAAATGGCCATGAATTTGAAATCTCCATTACTGTACTGATTCTGGTTTGTGGCTGTAATGCTTGTTATGAGCCAAGTAAGAGGGTTCTATGAGGGTACAGGTGACACTGAAACCTGATGAGTACTCGTACGTCATGCACCTGCATCACATCGCTTAGATCACCAGGCAGTGGTATTGTGTAAGAACTAGGAATTGTTTGATTTCTTCCATATACAGCAGTACTTGTCTTCAATGGACGCATCTGTATCCAAGCAAAAGTGACCAATTCTTATTTTCACGCTCTGCAATTTGGCACAGCGAAGTATATTTACGATACTTGTCTGCGGATCAACGGAAACATTATTACTCTTCCTTGTCATTTCACCACAGTTTTGTATTGGTGTTGCCTGGTCAGCTGCATTTAAAACTATTTCACTGATTCTTGTACAAGGCTTATTTGTAGATCTCAGTTACAATTGACAGGCCACTGGGGCCAGACCTGATTGAATTCCTAAAAGGAAGACAAAACACTGTTCATTCATGCAAATGCAAAACACACATCACCTCATTTCCATAGTCATTGTATTTAAAGTTTATTGAGCATCACCAAAGCAATTCTAAGTTAGTTGTTTGGAGAAAGATGAGGAGTACATCGAGAGGAGACTGTTGAACGGCCATCAAAGTTACATGACTTCTTCTGTTGCGTAACTATGACAACCAGCCACACACCGCACTGTTTGTCTGCCGTTTTCTAAACAAAATCATGAAATTAATTACTGCTGTCCGCCTTAGCAGAGACATATAACCAAACTATCCTGTATGCCACTCTGCGTTCACCAGGTACCCCCTCAACAGAGGGACGTTTATATGGTAAAACAGTCCGTACATTGAGAAAGTGTCCCAACATTATTTCTCTTCATCCTTTTCTTGCAGTGATGCTGCTATTGTTTGGTACAATCTGGGAAATGTGTCCATGGATAATCACAGGGACATAGTTGACTAGTACTGTGTATCATCTGTGTATCATCTGTGTATCATCTCTTACTTCGTTGTTTACTCAAAATGGTAAAAATTGACTAAGTGCGTTTTGGAATACAGCTCTTCAGTTGTGAACGGCTCATAATTACTGTCCTGTTCAACACAGATAAGCAGAACAGTTGCGAAGTGGATTGACGTATTAGCAGTTGCAATAAACCGCTGACTTTTTTGCAGTGACTTGCTCAGGTTTGATGGGATGAATGCGGACGCAATGTACGTGCGAGGATTGTGTCTGTACTACGAGGATAACATGGACAAAGCATTCCAACACTTCCAGCACGTGCTGAGACTTGCTCCTGACCACCAGCACGCCAAGAGCATCTACAAGGTATGCTGGGTCGTCATGCATGCAAACACATGTACGCATGCACAACATGCACGCAGAAATCTTTCCATGTTTGTTTAACTAGTGTTTGATAAACTTAAAAAACACAGATGAAAATTAGTAGTTTTGGTAGCGTTTCAAATAAATAAGAGAAATTAATGTTTTCTTTGCATTGTGTGATATGTTAATATAATATATTAGACAACTCATCATTTTTGTTTCTTCCATATTTGTTGCCTGGAGTTATTCCCACGTAGTCTACTTAAATAGGCCTGTGTATGTGTTCAAATTGTTTGAAGTCGGCCTGCTGATGGATATTGGTAGGTAGAGAATTCTATTTTGAAGCTAGGTACGGGCTATCGCGACAGTGACTCATCATTATTTGGTGGTGTGTTGTAGAAGGCGAAGTCGCTGCATCAGAAGAAGGAGGCAGGCAACGAGGCATTCCGAGTGGGCAAACTTCAGGATGCTCTGGTGCTCTACAGTGAGGCACTCGAGATCGACCCAAATAATGTGCTCACAAACTCGAAGCTCTACAACAACCGCGCCACTGTCTTTGCTAAAGTAAGTTGTAGACCGCGAGCTGGGAAACCTCTTTTCATTGGTCGCCGTGTCAACAGTCAACAATGTATGTGATAATAAATTGAAGGGCGCTGTTAACTGGCAGTAGTGCATTGGATAGTCAGTCAAAAAGACCTGGGTCCACCTGTTGTCATTTCGAAACTTGGACAATTTCGTTCACAGCACTTTTCATGTGTCTTTTTAAAGAGACACAAAAAGTCGTTGGTCCATTCTAGCTAATGTCTAATCTGACTATGTCTGGGGAGGTCAAAGATCCCACACAGTGTAATGGAAAAAACTGTCGTGGACTCACTATCTCTATATTGGTGCAAATGCAACCTGGCAACACCCATCTGCGAAAGATGTGCCAGATCTGAAACTGAAACATGCTAACGAGTTCCCTCTAAACATTTTCTCCTCTTTTACAGAATATGTCACATGTCTTTCCACGCTACACTTTCATGTTCAGTTCGTTCCACTGTGGCTTCTTCCAATCCTTTATGTCATCCCTCCATCTTCTTTGTGGTCTTCCTCTTCTTCGCTTATTGTCCATCATACCTTCGAAGATGACTAACTAACTAACTTGTTCATGTGTCCAAACCACTTCAGTTTGCGTTGACAGACTTCGTCCAAAATCAGTTTTTAAACCAGTGATGTGACACATTTCAACTACTACTATATGTTGTGTTGTCTCCCATTTAGATATGTACTCACCTCAATGATCCCATTTCAAATGGACCCTAGTGCAGACGACTTCCCTCTTCCTGTGTGCCTCCGTGTTGTCGCTTTCTTGCTCGGTTCAACCCAGTATTGTCATTTGTCCATAAGAAACATGGTGTGTTTTCAGCAAAAACGGTTGGACGAGGCTATCACAGACTGTACGGCTGCTATCAAGCTGGATGACACCTATACGAAGGCGTATCTTAGACGAGCCAAGTGGTAAGAATTCTCTCTTTCGTTTCAACCAGTACCAGACCTGTGGCTGGATTTCATGCCATCAAATGATACCATCTGTACGATGTGTAGAAAGGAATGTTTTCTCTGAGTAACCACAAAGACAAGTTGGCTTATAAAATCGTTGAAAAACCAAACAGTATATTAGATTTCCTTTTTCTGTGTGATGTTTCAGTATGATACAGATTGTTTGATGTGATGTGATAGGAAATACTTGTAAATTGGCAAACTATTTCTTGCTGTTTGCACGCATAGGTGCCCACTCTTATGGTTTACCTGAAAGTCGTCCAGATTTTGTTGTTAACAATCTTGCATGTGTAGGAGACACTCCGTATGGTTTTGTGTATTGGGAATATTTTTATTTGTTATATTTGCATTTTTGTCTTATGGAATACATTTGCCAAATGGTGTGTGGATAACAGATCATCGGTTAAAACGCATCTGAAGAGCAACTCTAGTAAATATTTGCCATGCATTATTGAATACTCATTTTGAGCCAGCAGATGTAGATACTTATATGGGTTTATTTGCGATCTTATTGATTTCTGTTACCAATATTACAGGTGCGCACCACTCAGGTGTGGCATGTGCCTTTCTACAACCCTTCTAGGCTGCATTTCATTTGTATAATAATTTTATTGACTGCTCGCATTTTTCTCAGAATTAGCGTTTGTGTAAAAGGTTGAAATGTTAGTTTTAGTTCGAAGTGAAAATACTGCTGTGCATGCATGCAAGCAAGCATGTAAGTATGATTAACATGTACAGTAATATTGAGGATGATTGCTGCAAATGTGGGTGGTGTCACTTTTATAGCAAACATCAGGGGAAGAGGGGACGTTGACTATATATTTTTACAATGTAGGCCTATAGAGTCAATATCACAATTACAATGTAGGTCCCTCTGGAGTCAACATTACAATGTAGGTCCCTCTGGAGTCAACATTACAATTACAACGTAGGTCCCTCTGGAGTCAACATTACAAGTACAATGTAGGTCCCACTGGATTCAACACCACCATTACAATGTAGTTCCCTATGGATTCAACACCACCATTACAATGTAGTTCCCTATGGATTCAACATTACCATTACAGTGTAGGTCCCTCTGAATAATGTAAATGTAATTTGTGAAAATGTTAATCAAGTTGTGATCATTTCTTGATTAGTAAATATAATCGTCTTGTATTGTGACTATTTTCTTGTATAAATATGAATGAGCAATCTGGTATTCATTATGAAGTATAATCCTGCCAGTGTTGAACGTAGCACTACTATCTTGTGCGAAAGTGTATTGTTATACCTGATTAGTATTCAGTTATTTTACCAATAAAACATGTCATGATGTTGACATGAGAAATGGTCATGAAAATGTTATTTCTGTGTCTTGGAAAGTCGTGTCATTTGATAATAACAAATATGAAGTTGGCATTAACCATCAATTAACCATTACCTTTTAATAACATCACATCAATTTTGCTGCTGCATTTTCCTGAGCATCAAGGCTTGCAGTCTAAATGTTTAGTTTTCAGTCTGGATGAAACAATTACAGCAACGCTTTATTCCAAAGGTAAACGTTTGATTTGGGTGACAATCTGACATGTCACCAACTATTTGGCTGACTGTCTCTCGTTTGTTATACAGCTTCATGGACACAGAGAAGTTTGAAGAAGCTGTCCGTGACTATGAACACGTCTACAAGACAAATAAAACCAGAGGTTAGCATCACGGGCACGTTACCCTGTACGAGAAATTGCAGTTACTGACTTTTAAAAATTTCAGGTATATCTATTTAGGTGATGAGTGATGGGAATCTGTGATGTATCGTAAATAAATAGAATTTCACTTAGTGGGAATATTTCAGTTATTTTATGTCGTTGTGAAATGGCTGTATATTTGCATGAACTTTTGAAACTGCTGGTTTATCCTGTTCCTGTATCACACCCACATGATAACAGGAGTGATATAAATATATTTTTATAATTATACCAAAAAATTTATTGCTTTGGTACTATGAAAACTGCATTCGAATCTGTTGTTTTGTTTAACAATAATTAATCATAGGTATTTGTGTTGGCTTAAGTGCTCATTGTAAATTGATCAACTAATGATCACTAGCCAGACCTGGGCTAATTTCATGAAGCATTCATACCTATGAAGGAACTAATGGGAACAGTAGATGACGGTTAGGTAACTCAGAACATTTGTATATAACTACGAACATGAAGGTTTGAACACTGTGAAGCCGGGCCCCTGACCTGTGTCCCTGTCGACAGAACACAAGCAGCTGGTGCAGGAGGCAAAGCTGGAGCTGAAGAAGAGCAAGCGCAAGGATTACTACAAGGTGCTCGGAGTGAGCAAGACTGCCACCGACGAAGAAATCAAAAAGGCTTACAGGAAGAGGGCACTGGCCCACCATCCTGGTAGGTGGCGCCACCTGACCCAGTCCCTGTGTTGTTGTCGTCGTCGTTGTTATTGTTGTTGAAAGGTGGGACAGAAATTGTACTTTACTTATGTGTTTGTAGCTTTTAGCAGACATGTCTGCAAGTAGACTTTATATATGACTCCATGCCTGGCAGCACCTTCTTGGCTTCACGTCTGGTAGCCTTGATGTAGCACAGGAATGCATTGAAACATTTCTGCAGTCTGTTCTGTTTGTGACTCGGGGTAGAAGCACCTCATCGAAGCCTGTCTGCCAGTGTTCATCAGCTATTCAGCGAGACAGACGGGTCTGTTTTATGCGGGCCATGTGGCACTTGCCACGTCTTCACTGGTGACATGATGGGTTTTCTTGCCGAGCACTTGCGATACATCGTCAACCAAAGTGGCGGGTATTCTTTTCTTGGCAGCTACTTATAAACCTTGCCATCATTGCCAGCCTTTCATTGCCAGTGCTCTCATAACCAGGGCTGGGTCCAATTATGTAATTGCAATTGTAATTGATTACAGTAAAATGCTGTAATTGTAATTGACTTAGGTTTTAAAATTCTGCTGTAATTGTAATTGAAATATGTTGTGTAATTTCATCAATCAATTACAGTATTTTTTATAACAAACTGTCAGAAAAAAACTTAATTATAACCCACCATGCAGGACCTGCTCATAAAATCAAAGGAATATTCAGATATAACAAGTGCACAGAATATGTCTGGCCTTCCTAAGCAATGTTTAAGTGCAATCTGCCAGCAGACAGCTCACACCTGGCTTCCGAAGGGTTCCAAATATGCCAAAAGGCATCACCATTAGCTGTTTTCAAGGTATACCCCAACTGGTCATTGGTCTGTGTTTTCTTTGATTCTGTAATCTTCTATCAGTGAAGGGCCAGGTGGTGGTTTCTGTTGATACAGTACTTTGATCATGTAATTAACACTGCCCAAGTCAGTAAATAAGCTCAGTTGAGATTGAGCTACAGCCCACAGGTTTATTAGGTAAGAATACTGACTGGGCTTGAAGCATGGAAGGCAAACTAGGGTACAACCTCAAAGTAAACCAATCTGGGTATAACACAGTAGTTGAAATGGGTGTACACCAAGGAGTATACACAAAACCCCTCAGGACGTATCTTGATGTAAACATTGCTAATGTACTGGTATGAATTATTTGTGGTTACATTTTATGAGTATAATTGTTTTGAAATGGCTTAGTAGATTGGAGAGACTCATTACGATTTCAAATGGTTGTGGCCTTTGTTTATAGTTGTACTGTACTCTTTGTAATTAAACATTAATTAATGAACCAAGCAAACATTACATGATATTTATAAGGAACAATAATATTTATCTAGCTAATTGTATATGAAGTCATGGTTCAACAAAATGTACAAACATCTCCAAGTCCATTATATTTGTTTCTCAATCGTATTATTCGTACACACAATCAGCAACACACATGCTACATAATTAACAAATGGTTCTGCATAATATAAATGTAATTGAAATTGAAATGGTGTAACTGTAATTGATTTGAAAATTGTAGAAGTGTAATTGTAATTGAACTGAAAAATTGAAAGTAATTGTAATTGACTTGTTTTTTTTTTTAATTGTACCCAGCCCTGGCCATAACCGTTGTTTGTTTCTATTGTCAATTATTCCTGGTTAGCACGGAATACAGGATGAGGACATTCAGACGTGAGCCTCCCAGTAATTGTGTATTATCTCATGTGTTCCCACACTTTCTCAACTCAAGGCCCCCCAAAATGTCCGCCTTCTGATTGAGCCCATCCCCCAGCTTCGTGTGTCACATGTAATGTGCCATTCTAAAATAATTTTGCATGTTTGCTGAGGACAAGGGTCTCGGCCCTGAGTTTGGGAATCACTGTACAGTCTGACACAGACATGCATAACATACACACACGTGCAAAGATGCCTATTCCGTTGCAGACCGGCACTCGAACGCGACGGAGGAAAGTCGTAAAGAGGAGGAGAAGAAATTCAAGGAGATCGGACAGGCATACACCATCTTGAGTGACCCAAAGAAGAAGGCACGATATGACAGTGGACAGGACCTCGAGGACCTCGAGAGTCCTGGCTTCAACGGTAGGTGGCGCCGCCTGTCGTGGTCAACCTCAAAAGTTGTAGTTTTTTTTAATCCAACCTGAAGCTCGAACTATGAGTTGAAATTTGACGGTGGTGCTCTCATTACAGTGCTGGGAAGAGAATGCATTTTTTTTTCTGCAATGTGCTACGATTGGCGTGGATTTCCCGGCTTTCTAATATATTGTTACAATAAGCCATATACTGGGTGTTGTTCGCTGGGGTTCACCTTCACGGGCAACTGTTCATGAACAAACCGTAAGAACCTGTGCAACGTGTCGTCAACAGACTAGGCAGGCCGATGTCACGACGGAACATCAACCAGTGAATGCTTTTGAAAATAACCAACTATGCTTATTTAGACAGGATTACAATTGAATTATAGTGCTACGTTGTAATTTTCTCCTGTGCCAATTCTTCCGATGTCATTTCCAAACCTATAGGTGTCTCGGAAAGTATGGCACCTGTTAGAGCAGAGATAAACATTAAAACTTGATATCCTATGTGAATCCTACTATTTTGTGTTGCTTTAAAAACAATGAATTACATGATGTGGCACCAAGCACGTTTGGAGACATCTCTGTGGCCTGCCAACTGTGCATCAATGTAGTAGCAGTAGCAGTAGCAGTTGTAGTAGCAGTAGCAGTTGTAGTAGTAGTAGCAGTAGTAGTAGCAGTTGTAGTAGCAGTTGTAGTAGCAGTAGCAGTTGTAGTAGTAGTAGTAGCAGTAGTAGTAGCAGTAGTAGTAGCAGTAGTAGTAGTGTAGTAGTAGTAGTAGCAGTAGTAGTAGCAGTTGTAGTAGTAGTAGTAGCAGTAGCAGTAGCAGTTGTAGTAGTAGTAGTAGTAGCAGTTGTAGTAGTAGTAGTAGCAGTAGTAGTAGCAGTTGTAGTAGTAGTAGTAGCAGCAGTAGCAGTAGTAGTAGTAGTAGTAGCAGTTGTAGTAGTAGTAGTAGTAGCAGCAGTAGTAGTAGTAGTAGTAGCAGTTGTAGTAGTAGTAGTAGCAGCAGTAGCAGTTGTAGTAGTAGCAGCAGCAGTAGCAGTTGTAGTAGTAGCAGCAGCAGTAGTAGCAGTAGCAGTAGTAGTAATAATACAGAAGCTTCTATCATGCCTGAATTCTTGGAAACCCAAGCTATAAGGTGCATTGAAACAAAAGGGTCTTGTAATGTTAAAGTTGGCAACAGATGGATGAGAAGATCGGGGAGCTGAGGAGAGTAAGCGCGGTTTAAAAGATATGTCTTCAGATTGTGTCTTTGCTTTCAGACATTGACCCGAGCCAGATCTTCCAGGCGTTCTTCGGCGGCGGAGGTATGGGAGGCGGTCCTGGGTACGCTTTCCACCAGCAGGGAGGAGGCATCCCGGGCGGATTCCAGTTCCAGTTTGGATAAGTTCGGGACGTGATGTAAAAGGTGGAGAAGATCTCTGCCAGCCACGGACATGGCGCCGTGGCAATGACTTGTCGTGTCGGAGGCCACGTCGCAGGCAGTGATGTGTTCGAAGCCATGTCATGGGCGATGCATCAGCATTGGACTCTTGTCTCGTACTGCCGCGTGGTTCCTCTTAACAGTCCAGTTGCCGTAAAGCAACCAACAGTTTTCGTCATGTTGTAGGATGTGAGAATTAGATACACTGTGTCCAATGTGAGGGATCTGTTATGTGTTTGCATTTAGCATGTGGACCACGTGCTATATTGTGCATCCCGTTTGCAGACCCCTGACTTGGCAAATTGTGCTGGTCCTGCAAAGTGTTGGTCATGTTTGGATCATGCAGTGTGTATCCAGTTAATGGACCCTCGACTCATTGTGTCAGTCCTGCGAAGTGTGTTGGTCCTGTTTGGTGTGTGGACCATACGCAATAATGTGTATCCAGGTTAAGGACAATGTCTCGACTACGATCATCTGTCATTTGTGGATCTTGCACGCCATGTGCTCCTGCTTTACGGACCTCAATTTGGATCATCAATTTGATCTTGCAAAGTGTGTTGGTCCTGCTTGCTTTGTGGACCCAGTGTCAACCAGACCATTGATGCGCAATAGCAGTGACATCAGCCAGGTACAATATGGCAGAACTCAGAACTATATCCTAACAAACGGCTGAATAAGTGAGCAAATTCAGGCTTTGATAAAGTCAAAAAATCAACATGATGTGAAAAGAATGCAAAACCATACCGAGTGCAAGAAATAGAAAGTGCAGTGCATGTTGTCTTCTTATGACACTGACGGCTGGAAGATTAAGAAACAAACGGCTGAATGAGTGAGCGAACGCAGGCTTTCATAGTAAAAAAAATCAACATGATGTGAAAAGAATGCAAAACCGTACCAAGTGCAAGAAATAGAAAGTGCAGTGCACGTTATCTTCATATGACGCTGACGGCTGAAAGATTAAGAAACTGGTGTATATTGTTGATTTAATAATGAAACTATTTACCAAGGTCGGCTTTATTTATGAAGCATATTTTGTGTTTTATTTATGGATAATACATATATGGTATGATTTAAGATCGGTAAGAATGAGCATGCATAGAGAACTTTTTGTTTTGACATCGAATAACATATCTAAGCAGGGAAATTACTGTTGTAGTTACATGAATGTATTCTCTGGCGTGCGATACCCTCTTGTAAGCAGTGGAAGTCGTGTTTTTGCAGTAATTCTCTTTTTATATTGTATATAGGCAATTGATGTTGTATATACATTATATGGAAGAACCTTGTGAAGATGTCGTGTACCTAACAGAGCTGTAAGCACGTATTTCCTCCCTGGTCTGCTTATTGTGTGCAATTGCATACAGCAAACTTTGTACACATTGCAAATATCAGGTCTCAAACCAGCAGTCTTCTATTATGCATTACATAGGCATATCTTGTTAGGTTCCTCCTATATCACAGTAGTCAAGATATAAG
This sequence comes from Lamellibrachia satsuma, assembly GCA_033239005.1. Lineage (NCBI taxonomy): Eukaryota > Metazoa > Annelida > Polychaeta > Sabellida > Siboglinidae > Lamellibrachia > Lamellibrachia satsuma. The sequence continues at coordinate 7,215,437 of BSQZ01000009.1, forward strand.
CACATTGTTTAATTATTAGTGCAGTGTTCAGCTAAATAAAGCCTTGTACAATTATAGCAATAAATGCTGGAGTTACATGACAGCCATGTCTCCCTGTTCTAATAGAAGTATCCAAGTAGGAAATTACCTGCTCTGTTTTACTGAAATACATACTTCTATATGCCTTAATTTTGTGAAGTTGTTGTAAAACAAGGTATGTTTATGGGATAGCCAGCCTGGGTCATCATATTGTTTAAAAAAAAATAGTTGTGGTAAATATCATTGGCAGTTATTGTGTATAATTTCCTTACGAATGAAGTTGAAGGCTTCTTCGTAGTCTACAAGGAAGGACTAATTAAAATGGCATTTTATGTATGCGATCTGTCAGTTTTTATTTATTTGATTTATCATAATGTTGTCATCAGCAGTTACGTACAGCTTGCGCCTGAACGAAAGGTCGTATCATTAGTATGGAGTAAAGTCAAAAGGCTAATGTAACTACTACGTCTAAATTTTTAACGGAAATCATGATTTATTCACTCCGAAAACAAGGAAGACTGCTCACAGAAGACCGAAGTACATTCATATGTCAAAGTCTAATTTATTTCTCTGTGCGTGTATTTGCAAGATGCTGACATTGCACCAAACTCACCTGCTCTACGTTGGACTCATCAATAATGTGTGCAATGTACTTGGTTTTTTAATTTGTTGTGCAAAACTATTAAAATCTTTGTACATAACTAACGTTACTAAACTTCCTTTGATAAAGTATGTGAGAACAGCACAAACATAATTAAGACACACTGCAACAAATTCAAACACATTTATTATACTTTCATTGTGAAATGCTGCAATGCATAGACACATTTACACAGCACCCATGCAGAGACAAACATGCTTGACTGAACAGGCTGGCTGTATCTTCTTCACAAGAAAATCAAAGGCTACACTCAACAATACTCCCAGCCAGGCCTGGTTTGTCTTACTGACATGCTTTACTGTACACAGGCAGGTTGTACCTTCTTCACAAGAAAGTCAAACAGGCTACACTTCATATTACTCTCAGCCAGGCCCCCCCTGCCTTACTGACAGTCTGCCTTCAGAGGAACTGACAGTTCATGCATGGACGCACAATAACCGGCCACGCGTGATGACTGCCATGTGCTGTGTTAAACGGGCAACCATCTCAATCTGGTAACACTCGATACTTCTAGTCTACATAACAAATACTGTGTTGACAAATGCGTGCCACGAAGAGTTCAGTAGTCTCTCACTTAGTGTCACCATTCAGTTCAATCTCGCCTGACTGAACTGTCAACACCAGTGTAATCTATTACCTGTAACACCCGAGTGTTAACAGTTGCCCAGCCTCTCACGTGTCAAAACTTGTAGGACAACACCAATGTGGTCTGTCATCTGACTAGAGTGTCAACGGTGTGGCAATTCACAACACCCTGGATTGATGCACGGGCAAAACCTATCTATCTGAGGTTAAGCATGTTCAAAGATTCACTGAAATTACACTTTGAACGGTTACAACAAGTTTACATTTTCGGAAAGAGTAAAACTGCAACAATGATTGTCCTGAGGTGAGAGTTTTAAATGGCGCGGATGTACATCAGGCCTGCAGTGACATGTTTATTTATGATAGCAATCTTTCAACGGTTTTTATCACATTTATCAAACGTACATAGGGGCTAGTAATCATGATATGGTGCACACACTGCACATACTCCTGTCTCCATGAGATGCCTACAGATGGCAGCACTTGCTAGCAAAATACACAAAAGCCGTCAAAGCAACTGGATAAATTTCAAAGTCGATCAACTGGACATATCAAAGACATGATCGACCCCGAGTGGCCTCATAATTTTACTAGATTTGCTTTATTAATCTGCTGTAAGGACTACCATGATTGTTGGAACATTCCCATTCCAGATGAGTGAACAGGTAATGTATTGTTTCAGGTCAGCTTCAGATCCGACCAGCAAGAAGCTGTCATCTATTTGCGCCTCGTAGATACAGATACGCCTGCCCATTGTGTGACACCCAAATGGGAAACGAAGTTACGCGCGTGCGGTGCCCCGTAGCGAACACTAACAATCAGTCCTCACTGGTCCTGGAATGACTGAATTGTGCAGACATCCACAGATCGACTGGAAGCGAACATTACGCTTCCTTTATACAATATCTTACATAAACTGTACAGCACGTAGCTGCATCTACTGTCCCTCCATCCGTGCTGGATGACAGTTCCATATAGCAAGTCAGTCACAGCTACATTAGCCACAGCATCGCCAGCCGCCGCTCAGACAATCACATGTTGCTTCCGACGAAACACGTCCTCCAAGCCCGGATCCTTCTAACTGCATACACTTCCTAAAAATGTTAACGACGCACACCGGATCGCAGCGTTCTTGCTTTTAGACATCGTCCGCAACACAAATCCTGCCCTTCCAATTGTGGCTGTACTGGAACCAGCGAGCGCCGTACGAGTCCGTGGCAGACATTGACTATGACGCCCCCTAGCGTGCTACTGTGATAGCCCAGTGGCATAGCGTTTCGTCCAGAGTCGGGCTGTCCTGTCGTGCTCCTCCCGATTCTGCACATACTGCGTCGCTATACTGCCCACCAGGGGATCGCTTGGGTTACAATCAGTCAGCAGTGAGCATATGGAAAGCAAGACTTTGGAGACGGTCAGGGCTGGACTCCAGTTGTCCTTGAGAATGTCCAAACAGATCGCGCCCTGGCTGTTGATGTTGCAGTGGTAAATCCGTGTACGGAACATCACCTGAAACACAGATGTCTTCTCAGCTTTCGACAAGTGAAAGTTTGGATAAAACCCATGGATAGCCTACCTCTTGCTAGTTTTACTAAATAATGCAATTCGGCCCATTGAATGGCATGGGTTAAGCTGGTCCTGTTGAATGGCATGAGATAAGCTTAGCCCACTGAATGAAACAAGTTAAACTTGACCCAATGAATGACACAAGTGCAGTACTAAAGCTTGACCCAACGTTTGATATGGGTTAAACTTGGCCCACTACACTGAACAAGTGATCTGCAGCTCGCAGAAAATAAAACAGTTACATTTGTCCCATATTTACTAAGGCGTAGGCGAAAAAATTGTGTGTTTCCGGTAACCCGACCCTACCTAGAAATACGGGCTGACCCTAATCTCTTTATTTGATATTTCAATCAATGTTTGTTTCGTTACATTTTATTTAAAACTAATAAAACAACCCGCGAGTAAAATTCAACCTGCGTATTCAATGACATGTGTGCACTACTGAACTTGTTTGGGTCCGCACGTGTGATTGGCGGGATCGGAAATATTTCACCCAATGAGCGATCTCGTTACATGCTGAATCACGTTGGCTAGGGATGGCAAGATGGCACTTGCGTCTCTAGTTTGCATAATAAAACGCCATTGCTTATTCCACAATGGAAATCCTATACGTACATTTTTTATGCTGTGAAACGAAACGTTTGACAGCATTGCTAAAGAGTATGGCTGCAGCGATGGATCATGTGAAATCGCCATGGCGGAACAGGAGGAAGGACCGTGGACTACCGTGTCACAGACGGACGCGTTTATAGTTACCGGTGCAGTTTTCGACCCACACCAGTTTTCGATCCATTGAAATCTCGCTTGATATCGCATTAAAGACGTTACAGCGTCTGTTTACGACAATAACCATACAGAGTCTTGTCTGAGCAAAATATATTTTTATACATAATATGACATGGAACACGTTTATGATATACATACCTTGATAAAAAACCGACTTTGCATGCTTACCAGACATTATTATTGAGCGTCTGCTAATGCATGTCTCGTTCTTGGCCACGTGACAATAGCTCGTTTTGTGGTAGATGTATGGCAAGCTAGTCTTGTCATAAAAGTAGGAATAATTAAAATGTGTTAAATATACGAGAAAAAATGTACTACATTAACATTATATATTCAATGAAAATATATGTGTATGTGTTTTATAAAGCGCTATGTCAAGCCTGGTTGATAAAAAGGTTGACATAATTGGAACAAAGTGGTAAAATTAAAAACGACTGTTTGCACGGCTTGCCATAAATATAAGTTGAATTCCACCGGTTTCCTCGACAAGCGCGACATAGTTCAGATGTTCAATATTCGTAAGTTTTTCACTCAAAACAACTGTTTTAATACTTAGTTTGCATTGAATAAATGAAGTAGCTTCTGCTGATTTGGTATATCGATATCTTACACAAAATGTTTCTTCAGATTTTTTTTAAACGGCATATTCTATTAAGTAGGTCGAAAACTACACCAACCAGTATACCTCGCAGACGCCAGTCATAAACGTAGTTACGGCGTATAGATGTAAATTCATCATGATACCATGAACACCGGGTCCTGACAATACCGGCCCTAGTTTTGAGGCTCAGGCACCAAGGAATGTGTTTCAAGTGCTGAATGCAGGCAGCCAGTCAAGTACCACTACCAGGCCCCAAAAATCCCTGCCGTCTGTCAAAACCTCCTGGACCTGGTACTTATCAACTTTGTGAGTTCGTCTTCACTGACTAGTCTGGATTAGAAATGTCAATGAAATTTTTAGCTGGCAGATCCATTTTGTATTATATTTCTGTGATATAGCTGACGCGTTGAGAAATTGAAATGTAAAAACAATTTCAAAATCGGTGTAAGATTTTCAAGATATTTTTGAAGAAGTTGAATTCACCACGTTCCGTCTTCGACCACATATCAGGCTCACCTTTAATATTTATTTATTGATTTTTTTACTGTTTAAATACACTAAGTTAAAGGCGCGGCTGTAATATTAAAAGCTTGCCTTTGATTAACTAAACGCATGTACGTAAAGTTAAAGGCATGCTTCTAATTAATTTGTACATAATGTTAAAGGCAAGTCTTTAAATAATTAAGTACGCATATTTAATTGTAACCAATGGGAACCAGTGAAGTGCACTGATATAATTTTATTTCGTTTTTGTGAATGGCAGTTGGAACATTTCTGGCCAACGGGTGTTGCGTCACATTGTAATTTTTTAAGATTTATTTTAAAAGTATTCTTTGTTTTAATTAAACTTACTTTATTATGTGATATCTACATTGAACACCGACTATTGCCACTGGTGCAGACGCTTTGTTTTTATGCTGGTGTAATAAATTGTGTCCATAAACGATGTTGTGTTGTAAGCTTACTGTAGTGTTAAAAAAATATAATAAAAAAAATATTTCCCTACCTACCCTACCTAACTTTTTTGGGCCCGTTACCTGAAACACAAATTTGTTTTTATTTAGGCCCAATGTAACATGACATAACCTATTCTGCACATGCCATTATGTTTTGTGAACATTGTATGTATTTATGGTGTCCCTTACAATGAGAGGCTGTAACACTGGTGGCTGGACACTGGTGGCTGGACACTCACCTTGGGGGGCTTGAAGGGATAGTCACTTGTGAAGTGAATGTCCAGGAAGAAGACACCGCCTTCATACACGGAGCCTGGTGGACCGAGGATTGTCGACACCCACTCATACAAGTTGTCTCCTTTTGGGCCAGCACTGCAAAGTCCACGAGTTACGAGTTACGTCAATCACTGAACACAACATCAATAAATCTGCCAGGGTAGCTGTCTGGAAATATACTTCAAAGGTTATTGCCTTTTCACTTCAGGCAAAAATTATTTTTACGGCACTACAAAATATGGTGAAATAAAAGCTTTTGTAACAAGTTTGCAACAACTTACAATAAACACTGGTGACCCAACTTTAAAGTGCACCATAAACATACTTCAGTGATTTGTCACTTGTAACCTTGGTACCATTCACTAGGTGTCAGCACCAGCTGATGAGGCAACACCTTCAGTCCAGGCACCGACAGATTTATACAGCTGTCTGGCTTTCTTTCAAAGACAACAACTAACACATACATCACACCAGCATATTTGTTTCAAAAATGTCTGGTTGCATATATACGTTCTAATACTTTGTGTCTTGATTTATTGACACACAAAATTCAAAATATAACATCTTTCTGCAGCAGCTAAGCATTGGTTTAAAACAAAGACAGAGAACTTAGAAATAATGGCTGCAGGTGATGACGTTGACTGCTCTCTGCCTTGTGTGTCTAGTGGCACAAGGAGTGAGCAAGGGTGAATAAGTGAATGTTGATTCAGACTAGAGGCAGCTGCTCCAGGACAGTCTGTACGTTTAGCCACAGTGCTATCTCTGTCACTGTACAATCACCACTAACACGGCTGTACAATCACCACTAACACGGCTGCTGGATGGCAACTTGCCACCGACTGATCATTTCAAGGAAACTTACATCTGAGAGCAACTTTCTTATGGAATCCCTGGAGACTGGTTAAGGAGAGGACAAGCAGTCTGTTTCACTCGCTAATTCCCATCTTACAAAATAATACACATATAATTACACACGACAAAAGGTGTGCAAACACTTGGTGAAATAAGCCAGAGATGAAACGTCAAGGGATCTTGGCAGTGGGACACAAGATAAATCACTTTCACAGTGGTTCAGACAGAGCTTGAGTGGGCTTTTAACAGAATGAACAAGTCAGTATGAGCATTGAGCTATATACAATGGTGCCCCCCCCATGCTAATAGACAGGTCACATAGGATATTTGTCACCTACGTATAACAACAGGTCCCTCCACTTGGTCTACACCTATTTCTTCTATTCGATAGACACTGGTCTACCTTCTATAATCCCAGTGTACACAGTGAAGGGTGGGGTGTTTGTACAGGACCTACTTTATGTAAGGGCTGGGCTTATGGGAATCACTCCACAGGGATCACTCCACAGGGGTATCCCACTCCAGAAGAACCTACTCTTCAAGGGTCAACCCAGTGCATTCTAAGAATTATTATTCTGAAAACTAACCTATACAATCACCCCTATGGGCCACCTGAAAATATAATATTATGATAATAATGACCGAAATACAACACAATTTATTGTACATCAACATGAATGCAGTGCCTTCTATCTAGCGTCTCACCCCCCCGCCACACAGGCAATGTTTAGCCATAATAACTAACAAACTATATGCAATTTAATGGGTCTATTTACACAATTGTATTGTTTTACTCATTTATTATGCATCAAAATGCACCAGCGTGACGTTATATGGAGGCGAGACAATACTGCCACTATGACTGTTATCATGATGCTCAGGGAATACTAATTAACCTGTCTGCTGTCTGACGCCATTACTGTCTATTGCTGGTTATTGCCTCATACAGCTTTTTGTTAGTTCATACAAATGCTTCAGTGTGGTACATAAATAACTAATGTCTCACCAAGGATATATCAACCAAGAAAACTGCCACCTTTCTAACTTGGGTCATATTTTTAGCACAGCAGTGGCTATTATGCAGACAAGTGGCTGTTATGGTTTATCTATTTTTAATACCAACCAGACGTTCATAAGTTGTCACTCACTGTACTCGGAGTCGTGAAATAACGAAATTTCTTTGTGGCAAATCACCACACATTAATTTCCAATTTTACACAGGGCCTCCAAAATATTCATACTCAATGCCTCCATGTTTGTTGCAAGTAATCCCCCCAAAAACACAATGTGGTGATAAAAATCTAGTAAACAAAGGCACAAAAAAAGTCACAACAAAAGATTTTATCAGAGGTAACAATCCCACTGCTTCTAACACTGAAGGACTAGAAAAAGGACGAGTAAAATGGCTGCTAATAAAAGCTGTGTAGAGCATGCCTGGTCTAGTCACAGTCACTTGCCCGTACATCAACAGCAGTCTGTAGTAGATACACTTCAATATTACATGCCCCAGCGCACACATGCCATGTGCTCAGTGCGAGTTAGTCAAGAGATCTGTTACAGATTGTCTACTATTACAGCATACAGCTTCCACTTGAAATAAAAACAATATTTTTTATTTACTAATTACAAAGTACAAATGAACTGATGCAATGTCAAGGCCACTGCGACATATGGCAACAAAAATGTTGTGTTGGCTTGGTCTCACATTCCAGCGTAACTCAAATTTAGGACAGTCAACAGCTGAAACAATGTTTAATTTAGACTTTTGTTTAGACTATTATGCAAGTCTTAGACCAAACCTAGCGGGCCTGAATCAAAAACTGTTTCCACATTTGAATTTTTAATAAATGTCAAATTTTTCCCCAGCATCTGTTTCTATTACAGCTCAGCTCAGATACAGACCACCACAATATTTCCTACGTCATAGAAACAACATTAATTAAAAACATCTCAGATGCTGTGGCCTTGATGTGTGCAAGCCAATTAGCAAATATAGACTCGACAAGAAATGTCATGTCAAAACGTCACTGTAGAAAAAGATCTGCTCAAACGTCAATCAAACCAGGGGGTATTCACAGTTGGCATTGACCAAGTGAATAGGCTTCTGCTTCTAGAGCATCAGGGACTGTTACCCTGGATAGTCTCAGCTTAAGTATCACTGTAGGGTGTGCATTGCTACAAGAGGCCTTCACGCTATATGGCATGCCCTGTTACTGCCCAACAATCAACTCACACTGACACAATCTTATCTCCACTTTGCCGAACATTATTAGCACAGTAATCTCCGGCAGCTATTTTGGTAATAAAGTAGATTGAATAAAACATAATAACAATAATAATTAACTTCTAAGGCGCCTATATCCTCATGTACCTGAGCTCAGAGGTGCAACAGAACAGAATCATTAAGCATAATTGTGAACAGGTATAGTTTCAGATGTTTTCAAAATGATGGGGGTTCATTCCAGACCGTAGGCACAGCAACAGAGAAAGCACGTTTGTTAACTTAAGCTTAGTTTTAGGAACAATAAGTTGCTGTGATATGGATAATCTGAGTTGCATAGGAATATAATGGAGAATATTATAACCATAATAAATAATTATGTAATAATTATATCCTCAACAACACAAATGCTATATGGTAAAACGTTAGGTTGGCGCAGTAGATACAAGATGGTTGATTGGTTTATGAAGACTAGACTGTCTGGTACGGGAAGAGCATCCAAGACTGATCTAAGACTTCTTGGCTACAAAGGTGAAAGCGCCTACACAACACAGCTGGTAGATGTAGGCAAAGTAAAGTCATTCCTCTTTGGAAACAGCTAGGAGTGGCAAGCAGACTAGAACAGGGCCCGTATTCTCAAAAGACTTACGAATTCATAACTCATGTTTTCCATAAATATGGCAGCAAAGCTGCCTCTGGGGCAGTCACTCGCAGAATATCTAATACCAAAACAATATGGCGAACGTAAGATTATAATGCAAGCCAGCCGGTCATGGTTGAGATTCAACATGGATTACATAATACTTTGGTAGGCCTATTTGGTATTTAGCACATCAAATAACATTTATGCAAATATTCAGTTAGTGAACCCCCCCAGGGACAGAATTACTGCCATATTTATGGAAATCTTGAATTACAAATTCATCTTTCGAGAATACGGGCCCACATAGCTTCTTGCATTTGTCACATGCATGAAATAATACCAATGCTAATGAGCTTGACAAAAACAGCAGTCCACAAAATTATTTGCTTTGTAACCAGTAAGTAATGGTTGATACTACAATTTTAACAACAGTTGTTGCTAGGCGAGTCAGTGTTGTTGCTAGGCAAGTCAGTGTTGTTGCTAGGCAAGTCAGTATTGTTGCTAGGCGAGTCAGTATTGTTGCTAGTCAAGTCAGTGTTGTTGCTAGGTGAGTCAGTATTGTTGCTAAGCAAGTCAGTGGTGTTGCTAGGCGAGCCAGGTTGTTGCTACGCGAGTCAGTGCTGGTGCTAGGTGAGTCAGTGTTGTTGCTAGGCGAGTCAGTGCTGGTGCTAGGCTAGTTGGCAAGTAGTACCCAATTTTTACGAAACTGCTGGATTGGTCGAACTCAGTTCCTTGTTATCACAAGCACCAAACCACTTGAGCCACCATGCCAGATAAACATGTTGTATGGAGATCTACCGTAAGGCACCGATTCTCTCGTCACCATGCCGGCTAGACATGTTGTATGGAGATCTACCATAAGGCACCGATTCTCTCGCCACCATGCCGGCTAAACATGTTGTATGGAGATCTACCATAAGGCACCGATTCTCTCGCCACCATGCCGGCTAAACATGTTGTATGGAGATCTACCGTAAGGCACCGATTCTCTCGTCACCATGCCGGCTAGACATGTTGTATGGAGATCTACCATAAGGCACCGATTCTCTCGCCACCAAGCCGGCTAAACATGTTGTATGGAGATCTACCATAAGGCACCGATTCTCTCGCCACCATGCCGGCTAAACATGTTGTATGGAGATCTACCGTAAGGCACCGATTCTCTCGTCACCATGCCGGCTAGACATGTTGTATGGAGATCTACCATAAGGCACCGATTCTCTCGCCACCAAGCCGGCTAAACATGTTGTATGGAGATCTACCATAAGGCACCGATTCTCTCGCCACCATGCCGGCTAAACATGTTGTATGGAGATCTACCGTAAGGCACCGATTCTCTCGTCACCATGCCGGCTAGACATGTTGTATGGAGATCTACCATAAGGCACCGATTCTCTCGCCACCATGCCGGCTAAACATGTTGTATCGAGATCTACCATAAGATACCGATTCTCTCAATCGCATACGCCTTTCAGGGCTGGACCCGGAAACGTGGTTGGATCAACCAACGTCTTAACTGAAAAACCTAATAAAGCATGGCCACATTTAATACAATAATGCATTGCCTTATTCTTACCTACTCGAGAAACACAACACATGTACACATGTGTACCATACAGAACATGTACACATGTGTATCATACAGAACATGTACATATGTGTACCATACAGAACATGTACACATGTGTATCATACAGCAGAACACAAGTATTATTGCCACTGTAATATTAACTGTTTACTAATGTAATTTTGCCAACACGTAAAATGGTTACTATTGGCATCGCTACTGAAACACCAAACTGACATCCCGTATAATGAACTTAATCAACCAATCCTCAAGTCAGCCACAAAGATTCAGGGCCATCGACTGCTTTTATGACAACTACTGCCAACAGTGACAAGATGTTTTGTATAATCTTTTTATTTTAGTTTACAAGCCAGCTTGCATTCAGCACTTTTGAGTCTGCATGTCATGACAAATGTCTGACAAATCTAACATGTCTGACATGACCTTCGTGGAACTAATAAACATGTCTGACACATCTAACATGTCTGACACATCTAATGTGTCTAACATGACCTTCGTGGAACAACTAAACATGTCTGACACATCTAACATGTCTGACATGACCTTCGTGGAACAATTAAACATGTCTGACACATCTAACGTGTCTAACATGACCTTCGTAGAACAACTAAACATGTCTGACACATCTAACATGTCTGACATGGCCTTCGTGGAACAACTAAACATGTCTGACACATCTAACATGTCTGACCTGACCTTCGTGGAACAACTAAACATGTCTGACACATCTAACATGTCTGACCTGACCTTCGTGGAACAACTAAACATGTCTGACACATCTAACATGTCTGACCTGACCTTCGTGGAACAACTAAACATGTCTGACACATCTAACATGTCTGACCTGACCTTCGTGGAACAACTAAACATGTCTGACACATCTAACATGTCTGACCTGACCTTCGTGGAACAACTAAACATGTCTGACACATCTAATATGTCTGACATGACCTTCGTGGAACAACTAAACATGTCTGACACATCTAACATGTCTGACCTGACCTTCGTGGAACAACTAAACATGTCTGACCTGACCTTCGTGGAACAACTAAACATGTCTGACCTGACCTTCGTGGAACAACTAAACATGTCTGACCTGACCTTCGTGGAACAACTAAACATGTCTGACACATCTAACATGTCTGACCTGACCTTCGTGGAACAACTAAACATGCAGCAGACTGTGGTGTTAAATTGTTAACTGTTTCAATTAAAAAAAATCTTTTTACCTAACGAGGCACTGCATGTGTGACAACAACCTCACCACTGGCACACAGACTCAGAACATTTGTTGTAAGTCGCAGTCTCGACATCACAACAAAATGGTTATCAAGAAGCATAGCGGCGCAATTTTCCGCTGATGTTCCCAGAGTCGGTTATATATCAGACAGGGATGCTGTGCATAACCGAGATGTCAAAAACCAGCACCAGATACTCACCAGACATACATGCTACAGTGGATGAATGGCCACATCAAGTTACATCGTACAATGCTGCAATTTCACCAGATAGGATTACTTTCTGCGGTAATTAACATCATTAACATATTTTACAAGTCAGAATGGACAGGCAGTTGAATAGGTGGTGTCTACCCATCTACTGATGACAACCATGCATGCACATCGAAAATGCACGGCGAGGAGAAATGCACACATTCGTGCATGTATGCTAGACACACAACCATGTTAATTCACAAAATGGTCTGTACGTAAGCTAATATGGTGCACTATCATCTTCCAATTTTCATTCTTTCAGATGTACCTATTCCATTACAAAGCATGACACCTCGCTGTAACTTGACCCCATGACGGGTCACATGACCCCGACCTTCCCCACTGACTCCGAACCCATGAACCCACTGCATGTGAAGTGTAGCTACGCTGGCCGAAATACTGCACTTTCTTTCTCATCGACTGACAACTGCCCAGGTACAAAGATATTGATTTACGACACAGGAAATGCTGTGAGAAGCATAGCAACGTCTGCTGAGGGGGAGCGGGGGGGGGCAAGATCGCTATTTATTTGGCATTTATATCTGTCCGTGTTACCATTAACAATGATGATGGGCCAAACTTATTAGTTATCACACATTGTATCTGATGTTGGTGCAGAGACACTACTGACAAATCATGGGCATGCATCCAAGCATGCAGCTACATGCAGATATTTCTGCTACATGCATTACTCTAAATATACTCTACTGTGGAATGCTTCCACCTTTCATATTTAACATGGTAAACAGAAAGTAACATGATAAAACTAACGGAAAAAAGCAATGCACGGCCAGACAGCCAAGTGTCAAAGACCTTAAATATGCAAATGTCTAAGTTTAGAAACAATTTTGGGTGACGCAAATGTTTTTAAAATCGCAAAAACTGCAACTGTATATTATTATTGAGATTGAGAATGTGACCTGTCCCCAAACTTTAAACAGTAAATGAGACGTAGGCACGTGTTAAGGGGTCCAAACTGAGTGTTATCCCAGAACAGTTTGGTAGGTGACATGACGGAGACAGATAGAGGCATGGTTGCACCCACCATAGGTAGGTAGCTCTACTCATTACTTAGAATTCTTGGTACTAGATTACCCATTTTCAAAAATGCACTGTTTCTTATAGTACCTATGTAATGCTCCTCCTATAAGCTCCTATAATCATGCAAAGTATTTGTGAAATATGAATAAATGATATGCAATTAACAACTGTTTAATGAAGATCCTTCCAAGTATCCTACGACCTGCATGATGGTGAAAGCGCGTCTCAGATGAACATCGCTGCATAGTGTGTCGATGCTAAACCAGGCCTCTTGCAATATTTTCCAGGTCAGTGCAACTGATAACCTATAAAGGTGGCTTCAAAGAAGATTCTCTGCTTTCAAGTAGCAACAGTGCCAGTAGGAAAGGGCATTGACAGCTAGATGTGTTTGTGTAAAGACACAGCAGTCAATTACTGGGGAGCTGACATTCACAGAAGTCTGCAGTTGATCAACCAGCCATCGTTTCTGGGCCAGTTCATTTTGGATTTTTATGTGAGAAAATTGCTTAGTTCTTCCAAAACGACACCGAGATATCATGAATACTGTTAGATGGAAAACAACTTCACGTAAATATTGTATTTATTATTATATGGAACCCTGATTATATCTTAGATAGATTAACAAGTGCATGATATATCAATATGTAGAATGTAATATCATAACGAAACAAAGGACTTGTTATGCATCATGGCTGGGGTCAATTCCATTTAATCAATTCCAACTCATTTCAATTCCTTTCTATCGATTCCTATTAAATTTTTATTAAATTCCTTTTTATCATTTCAACAGTCGAAAACGTTGATTGCACTACATTTCTTGTTAGCTTGTCATTAGTTGAATTTGAAGTATTATTCATGATATCTTTGAATAACTGATCTTGTCATAGTCCAATTCCATTGGGCTTGGCTAATTAGTAATTGTGTCCAGTAATTGCAAACCACACCAGTGCATCTAGGGAAACATGTAAGATGTCTTGCTCCCTAACTGACCTCTTGCTGTGACCTTTGTCAGATTATGCCACAGTCCTTAATGTGTATTTAATGACCCCCCCACAGACTGTGCTAAGGACCTTAATGACAAATAACATCTGTCTCAACATCTTGACTGAGAAGCACTGAAAATATAGTTATATAAATATTCTTTAATTAATGCGGCACCAGTAACCAACTGGGAGCAATTCAAAGTGAATTTAAGGAATTGGGCGATATTTTGATTACTATACAGATTCATGTTCACGGGGGAGTTATCCTAATACAGGGTTGACAAAGTGGGAACAACATCACAGGGAATTGGTGTTTAGGGATTCCGCGATATTGTTTTCAACTGCAATTAAAATTTCTTTTTGTCCAAACTTTTAAAATCACGTTTCTTTTAGACAAAATCTTTCCATTCTAATTCAATTCCATATACGGAATTGAACTAGACTAAGCTGAACAATACAAATTCATTGAGAAATTGGCCCTCAGCCATTTTCCTCAATACCCTTTTCCTCTTTGTGGCAAATGTCACATTAAATTACTTGACCTTGAGTATTCTAAGCAAGTACTTGCTTATGTACTTGCCCTGGGTGTCGTGGGAATGTCCCAGGAGACAAGTTCAGCCAGTCTGGGCCTATCAATTTTGCATAACAAAAACCACAAAACTAACAGCACTAAATCCTGCATGAAAACAACCTTGAAAAGCCAGCCAGAGAATTGCACATAACATTGTCTAAAATGTCAATGAAGCACACGCCACAGTAGCACATGCCTGTGGTTAGGCGTGGCGAGACTGCTGCAGTTTTGCTGCTTTGTTTGGGACACATCGCATGGAATGCCTATTTCTGTACAACAGTAATCAATATTCTAATTACGCACAACGTATTAATGTTACACAATAATTGTTATTTCAATCGTCAGATGAAACAGGTTGCATTTCATGGTTAGCAGGATTAATTATCAGACATTACATGGCTATCTCAGGACAGACGTCACTACACTGAAACCATGTATGAACAGTAATATATTGTTAAACAATTCTGGACAACACAATACTTCCAGAAAGAACAGGACCATTTATCTTACGTTATATTTTCTGAAGAAAGCAAATACATTAAAATAACAAATTCCAAGGACGTATTCAATCAACAGCATCCAGGCCAATGACGAGACTATCAAATAAACAGGGATCAATAAATCTACATTGAGATTGAACATTTCAATAAGCACTGGCTGCATCAATATACACGTAATTCAAAGCATAATCAAAGATGATTTTTTTCTTGATTTAATGTGCTGGAGATGTCTTAAGTTGATCACTGTTTGATTAATTATATGACCCCAGAATTTAGAGATTATATGGCCCAGAAAAAGTGGTTTGTCAGGCTGAGTGAAATGTATACCAGTGTTCGTATGGATAACAACTACCTGTGTAACTCAATATGGCCCACTTAGGATCCTTTCACTGAAGGCACAATATTATGTGAGCTACAAAATGCAGAAACATGTGAAAGGGAGATACCGTCATTACCTTTGCATTAGTATATTTTACATAGCTGTGCAAGCAGGTAATGAAAATCAATTAAAACTGCTCTGTTGAGGTCTACCAGAATGATCTACAAGCTCAACTAATCATCCACCAATAGTAAACATATCCCACAGTAATGTAACAATAGCAATGTTGTGATGATGCGCACACTTGGAATTGTGAATGAGAAACATTCGCCAATTTATTTCAGTTTCATTATCATGTTTTACTGCACCAACAAAACGTTGAATGCTTTTTCAAATCGGTGTCATAATTCGCCATCCCCATGCCAAACCATATCCCACCCACAAACAACTTATTTTCAATTAAATGAAATCACTGTTTTTGGCACAGAGATGAACTTGAGCTATTACGGTAACTACATGTGTATTACATGTGCCACAGCAGCAGCAGCAGCAACAGCAGCAGCAGCAGCTGAGTGAGCTCGCCCCGTGGTCAGTAGGTTGTGGAGTCAATGTGCCAAACAATGTTGGTTCATTCTGCCAAATCCCTGAGGATCTGAACAATGAGGAGGAAGCTAAGACTGTCAGTCAGGAGACACTCAGGATTAACAGCCTTTCTTGCATGCTCCGAGGTAGATCTATGTTGCACACTGACAAGGACATCAGGATATGAATAAAAACAACTAAGCCATCTGCTGACAGTAGTGACAGTTTTATGCTACAGTTACTGTACACAAGGTGTTGAAAGAAATGTCAATAACATAAAAACATCCATCTACCAGACTTATTTTGCAGATAAATCCAGCAATGGCACTATTCATTACCGACTAATAAAATACTAGAAATATCTGCATACCTGCTAGTTACATTTGCTAGTTACATTTGGCCGTATGTATGGACTCTGCATTACCTCATTAACATTTGCATGCGTACATTCCATAGTCCACACACCTGTTTGTTTTCTTCAAGCTTCATGTGTCAATATGGAATTATTCTGTTGTACAATGACCTTCAAAAATCACTGGAAGATGTAGAGAACATGTTATCATACGCTGTGTCAGTTCAATGTGTATATGAGGTGCTCATCTTCAAAACGCATTAAATGTTAAATTCACATACTAAGGTGTGATGCTGCCATCAAAACGCATTAAATGTCAAATTCACATACTAAAGTGTGGTGCTGCCATCAAGTTGATAGTGCAGGAGGTAAGAGCACTACGACAAAACATGTTATACATGATGCTACTGACTGATGAAATAACGGCTTTCCTATCTATTACCTAAAACTTGCAACAGAAACATGATTTATCTTGAAATGCACAAAATGGTCATAATGTGGTTTGCTTTGCGGATGTCTTGTATGTTCACTACAATTGAAAGATAAATTCTTAAGTCTTGAGCAGAAAAACAATTAGTTAGAGATCTGACAGCAACTGACCAAGCCATTAGTGTTACTGAGGTTTGGCCTGCTGACACCTGGCTGTTGTTCTAAATTTAGCCAGGTCACTTGCCAACAGGGCATGGTGGACTATTCTCCATTTGTGTCAAAACCATTCATTGACGCAACAGGGTAGATGTCATTCAAAGACATGGTTTCGTTTATTTTGGGTTGGTGTTTTTTGCATACATTGTATGTATGCAATAAGGGTGGCTGAATGACTGAAGAACCGTTCTTCGGACTTAAGCAAAAGATATGTGGCATAAACAGGCATGATATCTGCATAATACATTTTCCAGCAACACGTATGATAAGACATATTACAGTCAATAATATCTGGGTGTTGTATCTGGATCAATGAGGCATTATGTTAAAAATAGAACGTCACCACTGCACACATTAATTCCCACATATTGCAGCAGGACCTTTGTCTAGTGAGCAGGTCTCCAATGTTAACCATGCACAGGCTCTTGGCCATTATTAGATGTCACACCTGACAGACAGAAATCTAATCTTCTGTATCGGGTGTCCCCAAAACAAGCCAATCTGTAAAGACCCTCCCCTCTTCCCTCTCTCCCTGTGAGTCACCCTGCAGTCTTCCCCATGGTGACCTTTCCTCAATCTGGCTGACCCCCTCCCCTCTTCTCTGAACCTGTCTCTTCTTCCTAGGTGGCCCCTTCTTCCTTTGAATGACCCTGATCTCTTCCCGAAAATTGACCCCCCCCTCTTCCCTAGGAGTGACCCCCTGTAGGTAACCCCTCTTCCTGCAAGGTTCTTTGTGGCTCCCTGTATGTGGGCCTAACCATGATGTTCATAACAGGCTAATGATACTATAATTAGTGTGGCGTCTATATCTGGGTTGAAAGTAGGTTCATGGTCTTATACACCAAAGAAAGCTGTCTCTCCTCTGTTATGAAACACCCAGGGCATAGGAAAAGTGAAAGACGGCAACAGTTACTAAGGTGGGAGGGCTGCTTAAAAAGGGATTTAAGAAAGGCAGAGGAGGCTGACAGGTGGAGGGAGAAGACTGCAGATAAGGAGAAGTGGAAAGGGATAACAGCTGGGACTGTGCAGCGGTACATGAACTAACCACACCACTGTGCAAAGGGGGCAACAAAAGACAACACATCCTGCCTTCTGGGTTGGTTTAAATGTGAAGAAGACAAATCACTGCTACATAGGAACTGGCTGGTTGTACAAACAACTTTTAAATTTCAATAAAATTAACAGTAAAATCTAAAAACACTTTGTATGAGCAATACGAATTGTTGTTGCATACTACTGTTAGTAAAAAACACTGTTCATTTTAGTTTAATGATAGTCATACAAACCACATTCAAGGTTTCTATAAGTGCACTTGAAAACCAAACCATCTTTGGGTTTTGTTTAACTGCTTATACAAACAAGTTTCTAGTTCATTTTATTTGCACAATGACATTTCCTTCAAGTCATGATTGGTATTGACGATAAATGGATGCGTGTGACATTTACCGTAGAAACAAATTCAGTTTGTAGAACACTATTCCCTTATAGGGTCCTGGAATATTGCTGTGATGTTACTAGTGCTGTGAGAAAAAACATTTATTTATACCAGGAGGTCAATGTGGAAACTTGTCAATCCCAGCATACAATGCAGTCATGGCTGCTGAACACAGAACATTGTTAGTCGACGAATTCATGCATAAACAGAGCATCATTATTTGCAAGGCTAACTAGCATCACAAACTCAGCAATGCACTGGTTATGACCAAACTGGTCAGCGTGTTTGTCATCCTGGCAAATAATTGACCCAGGTCGCAAATGTACCATAATTTGAAACACGCAATCATTATACGGAAAATCTCCTATTGCAGCTTCCAAGAATTCAATGGTGAATTTCCCCGGAGACAAGCAAAATATTAGTTTTGAGGCTGGATTATTAAAATATGACATTACTATGAATGTGTGCCATGGCCGATGATGGATGTGGACCACAGTGCTTACTCACTGACCCTTCAACTGTGTTTGTCCAACAACTTACTGGACAAAGACTCAACCAAGACCCCTTCATCCAGTCTTGTGTCTCATGCTTCAAGTCCAATGCCTATCTCTGTCATCTGTATTGTGAAGACAGCCCATTCTGCTTCCTTTTATTTGACTCACTAATTTTCATCGTGTGTCCAAGATTCTTGCATTTAGATATTTAACAATATAACTGACACTTTAGCTCTAATACCTTGGTTTGATTGCTTCTGGTTTTGTACAAATGGTTTGGTTTGTCTGCTCGTGGTTTTGTCTAAACTATTTCATTCTGTTTGTAAAAAAACACCTTTTGGTTTGACTTGACTGCATTATTGTCTGCACACAAACCACCATTTGGTGCAAATCGCCTTCTGGTTTGGTTTGAACGTAGACCTGAGCATTCTTTCACTGACTCAACTGCAACAATGTTGAACTTACTGAATGAAGACTATTCTTTCATATATATATATATATATATATATATATATATATATATATATATACTTATATATATATATATATATATATATCTATATATATATATAAGTATATATATATATATAAGTATATATATATATATATATATATATATATATATATATATATATCTATATATATATATATCTATATATATATATCTATATATATATATATATATAAATATATATATATATAGCCACCTCTGTCTATAGTCAGGTACTCATTTATATAGCTGAGTAAACTTTAGAAATATGGGGTGAACGTAACTGCCCCCAAATTTCGAAACGAAAACAAGTGGACCAGGACCCTGGCCATTTCGACTGACAGTCCGGTGGTCTAACCACACAGCTACAACAGCTCATATCAACCTGTGTCGATATGGAAGATAATAACAAGATAACTGCATAATTAATAGGAGCCACAACAGGTATGTAATTAACGAAACTGGCTCAGTGGTGGTCCAATAATGACCTCACAAATCCTCTCAATTGTTCACTCTTGCACACACATACGCATGGACACAAGCAAACACGTATGCACACACGTATGCACACACGTATGCACACACGCATGCATGCACACACGAACTCACACACACACACACACACACGAACTCACATACACACACGAACTCACACACACACACACACACGCACGCACACACACACACACGCACGCACACACGCACTACAATAACACCAAGGCCTGCTTGAACATAGCTGCCATCTGTATGCCAATACTAAATCAGTGTCATGTGCGTATAAATAGCCCCAGCATGGGTGAGATCATTGTTGTGTGTTGTACCACACCTGTTGCGCAGCGTGATCGCACTGTAACAGAGCCCGGGGCAGATATTCTTACCAGCCAGATCCACAAGCTGCGATTGTGGTAATTTGCGATTCCATCTTCACATGAGGACTGGATCAGTATTAATCTCATAGTTTATGGTTAAACCCAGCCGGCAGCCACATGACAGTCAACTTGGCAGCATCACCTTACGTACTCAAGATGAAAGTGGAGATTTTAATTTTTTCCGTCTGTCAAAATAAGCACTAAACACACAACTGACACACCAGTGCTTGGTGCATGGCCAGTGCATGTAAGTGCTTGTGAGTTCTAGCGAAGTGAATCAATAAGAGTCTGATCTACATGCAGCCAAGCCCCAATCTGCCACATAAACATGCATTCAATGCCGTCTAAAAATCAGTTGTCTGAGAAGGCATATGATTTACAGAAATACTGGAGACTAAGGACAGTCAAACATGTCAAACAACCGCCCAACCGATGATGGAAAAGTTGCCTCTTAACCCAGGTGGTCGCTGAATGCAGGTAGTCATCTGAGCAGGTTTGATTGTATGACTAAGATGTAAGTCACAACACTGCCCAGACGCTGCATATATTCTTTCGTCCAATCTTTTTTGAACAATTATTAGTGTTGCCTGTGTCAAGTTCACTTGCCAAAACATGGCTATATCCTACATGCCACACTCCCACACCAGGTACAGGGAACACGATGAACAGGAAGACCTGACGTGGCTTCATGCCAAAATACAAAGAAACCACACAGCAAAGCATTCAATTTACACCCTCCAACATTTGTTGGCCTGAGCATTTTACACTTTGCCCCTGGTAGACAC
Source organism: Lamellibrachia satsuma (assembly GCA_033239005.1). Lineage (NCBI taxonomy): Eukaryota > Metazoa > Annelida > Polychaeta > Sabellida > Siboglinidae > Lamellibrachia > Lamellibrachia satsuma. The sequence goes on from BSQZ01000009.1 coordinate 7,236,746, forward strand.
GCAAACACCATTTCAACTTCTACTGAAGTATTCAGCCACGCTGCAATAGCTGTGCAAAAGCTGTTCGTTCTTATCATTCCACCACTCGAATCCCATCACTGTCTATTGTCATTTATATATGTGAACGAACGAACTGAGGTAAAGTTGATTGAACAAAGCTGAGTGAACAAAGCTGCCCAAGTTTTGAAATGGCAGGAGGTGGATTTGATCCTCCATCCTCGATTGACATTTCACTTTAAAGCGAAACAAAAGTCACAGTTTTAGGGCTATGCACCTAAGACCATGTGCAACTAAAATCAAGAATACCACACCAGTGGTTTACTAAGAATGTGTTATAAAAGTGGGAGATTCCGGTCATTTCTCCAGTTGACTGAGCACTGACATGTTAACCAGCGAGACCTATAAGTGCATGTACAGTTCTGTAAAAATCGGGTAACCTAGACTATGTATTGTGGGAGGCCGGCATACACAGAACCGGCATACAACAAACAAACTTGTTATTTTGCCAGAAAGAAGACTAGGTTAGTAAACAATGGCCAAAATATGTTAAATAATTTGAGTTTGGACACAAACAGCATAGCCATACGCATTGGCAAATATAGGAATAGGTGTATGCAAATATATTTTTATTTGGCGAGCGAATTTTGCTACACTTTGACACTTGTGACGTAGTGTTATCAAACAGTATGGCGCAGCCATTAAGATTAATGATGAAATTAAGATGCGGTGTGTTCACCAATGCATGCACACATGCATGCATGCACGCAAGCACGCACGCATGCACACACTGCAATAACACCAAGGCCTGCTTGAACATAGCTACCATCTGTATGCCAATGCTAAATCAGTGTCATGTGCGTGATATTCTTAATTGTAGTTGCAAATGGTTATGTTATAGGTTCAAAACCATGACTTTTGTTTCCCTTCAATAAATGTTTTCCTCCAAGTGGTGCAAACAGGCGTTGTTGGGATGAACTTGGTTTCCGGTTTGAGTGGTGGATGTCTCGGAAGGCAGTGTGGGTCTGGTCTTGAATATCCTGTCATTGTACAACCACAGGTGACACACGTTCATTCAGGTATCATTGTGCAAACTGATATGTCAACGTGTGACAATCCTGAGTCACCAGCTTACTAACATTTGACAGGGAAAATACTGTAAATCACAGCTTTCGTTCCTACCAGGTTTTGGATTCAATGACAAAGATCAATTATAACAACAATTACAATGCTTAATTGTAACAATTACAACAATCAATTGTAACAACACAGCATCTCAAAAAGTTCAATTACAACCCTTAAAAATAACGATTACACCGTTTAAAAAAATATAATGATGGATCAATAAAAATAGTTCATTAGAACACAACTACATTGCTTTATAAAGGAAAATTATATATAACAACACTGCTAATTTTTCAACAAGGTTATATTCTTATGTGAATTTGTGCATTATTGCTGCCACGGTTGCGTTCAATGGCAGTTGCCAATTACAATTACCTTAAAAGTTCAATTACAACTACATCTTACAAAAATCAATTAAATGAAGTGAAGTTTATCTGTTTTAGGTCATATATGCATTAAATAACAGCTTGAACATATTTTACAAAGATTTGATGATCCAGGGAGGCCCGTACCAAGAGCTTAAAGATGGCTGTCATAGAAGTCTCCCTATGTATAGTGCAGTGATCATTACAACTCATATATTACTGCTGCTAGATATTAAAATTGCAATTACACTGTAGTTGTAATTATTCACAAATTATGCAATAACAATTACACTCAACTGCACTTCCTACTAATTTCCCAATTTTCTGCCTCCACAATACACAGTAACACAGTCACAAGTCAATGAACCAAACAGTCGGATGGTATCAGTAGACACCCTACACCAATGACATCACAGGGTTTTTCTGGCTGCATAGTTATCTTTTCCCTGCGTGTAGATGACCTTATTAGATATTATCAGGACAACAAGGAGTTCCAACACCTCAAACTCAACAAACAGAAGGGGAGATTGAACCAGAGAGATTAATGGGTGGCAATCACATAGATCCACACAGACAATTATTATTAAACAATATAATAGATGGCACTATTGGTGATCGAATGACATTGTGTGAACTGACAGATAACAAAAGCATCACTTTCAAATTGGTTGTCAAGTTATAAATAATACACACAAATTGACTGTTAGCATTCGACCTGGGTTTGTGATGCTCATTTGCATAAAATATTATGTCATACAAGTGCAGGTTGTCTGCTATATAGTTTTACGTACATTTTGCTTATTTAAACTTTTCAATTTACCAGAACTTCACAATTTACATTATCAGTTGCCAAAATGAAATGATCTAATATTGTCTGGCAAAATAACCCATATATATCTAGAAAAAAGCTTCAATGGACATTTTGGATGGGTAACACAAGACATAATTAATATAGCATGGTGCAAACATAATTAACAAAGCACAGAGCCAAGTTCAGCTCTCAGCTCTGTCATGTTCCATTCCCAATAAACAGTAAACCTGAGCGACAATGTAATAAACAGACAGTTAATAAGACAAATATTGGCGTGTCAATCTCAGAATGCATCTGCTTCACACGGAAACTGCCAAGTAAGATATTTAAAATGACATGTTTCTTGTGCTACTTTTCTATTAGCTCGGCCAACCATTTGCCCAGAGATAGAGTACCTTGCTGAGCAATGACCACAAACTACCACTGCCAACTGCACTCTGGACACTGCTCTCTGGACAATGTGGTCAAGATGGAATAATGACCAGTAAGTGATGGTGACAATGACTAATATCTTGTGCACCGCTCTTCAGACTGCTGTTAGCTGATGGAAGTGATGAACAGATGATACTGGTTGTTATCAGTGGCAGTGGATAAGCCTATAAATATTACTGTCATCATAAATGATATCACGTAATTCACTTCACTGCATTCCAGTCCACACCTAATAAGTGCAACATAATCTTGGTCATCGTCTTTCAGAAGAGACAGTAAAAGCTGTTGGTCCCTTCTATCTGGTGTCTATGTCAGGGTAAGTAAAAGATCCCACACGGGGAAATGGAAAAAACCTGTGATGGACTTGCTAACTCTAGAAAAGTACACTCTTAAATAAACCCTCAGGGCAATATCCTAGAAGGACTTTGCTGAGTAATTATCTAGATCCAGATCAAGCTGGTAAAAAAGGTCATCTTGGGGACGCATCATTACAACAACACGTTATCTTGGGGACGCATCATTACAACAGCACATGTCATCTTGGGGACCTATCATTACAACAACATGTCATCTTGGGGACCCATCATTACAACAGCACATGTCATCTTGGGGACCCATCATTACAACAACACATGTCATCTTGGGGACCCATCATTACAACAACACATGTCATCTTGGGGACGCATCACTACAACAACACGTCATCGTTGGAACCCACCATTACAATAACACGTGTCATCTTAGGGACACATCATTACAACACGTCATCATGGGGATCCATCATTACAACAACACATATCATCATGGGGATCCATCATTACAACAACACATATCATCATGGGGATCCATCATTACAACAACACATGTCATCAAGGGATCCATCATTACAAGATGTTTTCCTGGGGACCCGTTATGACAAGAACAAATGTCACCCTGGGGATGCTTTATTACAACAATACATTTTCATTGGGACGCATTTTGACTACAAATGTCACCACGGGAACATAATGTGACAACAACTATGTCATCACAACAGTGACCAGTGTGGTGTCAAATGTGTGACAGCAAGCATCCTGTGAGGTCCATGTCATTAGTTTACTGGACAACAATGATCACAGTATCTTGTTCAAACCTTTTTTCAGTAAGACAATTCCAATCTGCCCCACACCCCTACCCCATACCCCTATCACACCCCCACACTCTTAGTAACCCTGACAGATTGACAGAAGTCATAAAGAGCACCTTGGTGACTGGCATACAACTAAAGAGTAGTTGATTGACAACATGTCAGCCATTTGACAGCCCTTGTCAGCTGCCCGAATGATATCAGTAGCCTCGAAACTGGAACTTTGCAGTTATTGAACTACTGAACTGGCCACTGGAACAAACATTGTAGCCTCTGAACCACCATACCATGCATGTGACCTTTGCCCAAAGTCAGTGTCAAAACAGCAGCTGTGATATCCTCAACCAAAGAAAGCCCTTGCAGCAAGGATCCCCTCTAGGGCCACATTGAACAGCTGGTCAGTGGGTGGGTCAACTTCTCAGTCCACTACCGCTACACTGAGTGCCAGTGGACAAGGATATAAGAGTGAGATGGTTTACTAAAGTTGTGAATCATTTACCTCATTACAAATATGTTCATAGACTGTTAAGGACCACAATGGAAATATTTGCACTTTCTTGTGTCATCCTTATATCTTAATGTACTTCTGTATACATGCTTGATAATAAATCAATTAATCAATCATTCATATCCTAAATATATCAAACTGATTTCATCGTTTCCAGTCACAAAAAAATCAATCGGGTACAAAGGTCAGTAGACAGTGCGACTGTGATAGCCGAGATCCAGCAGTGACCATGGCCAGCACACTATTGTCTGTGTTATGTCTAAACTACATTATTGAAGAGAAGCAGACAGTGGAGAGCAGGCATGCATGGATCACAGAGGCAGATTGTATCTCGTTGAATCAATTACACCTTCTGTGCGTCAAGGACATTGACGGGCAGATACAAGTATCGCTTGGTTGATACGAGGTCCAATGTCGTCCATGCATGCTGTCATGCAAACGGGTAATACTACAATTTAGCTTGTCATTTTATTTATAATATTATTACTACAATATTTGTTGTATTAATGTCATGATAATGCATGTGGAGGTTAGGATGTCTTACAAATATGAGTGTACAAATAAATTATGATTATAATTATCTAGACAATCTGATATCATTACATAATACTCTAAATCTGGTAGAATTCCAGTTTCGTCATAACTTTAACTAGAATACATTCTCAGTGCCTTTGCTAGAATTGTAGTAAGATTTTATGGCTGGGCCTTGGTGTAAAGAGTACTGAACACTTTGGTCCAGTTACACTTTCATTGTAATAGATTACACGTGTCAATTACACGACAGTCATGCACACAAACACAAAGGGTGACTGCACACAGCCACTGAGCTGTAACATTGAACATTCCCTGCCAATCCATCTCCCCCACACCCACTCACACAAACTACATTCAATGTCTAGAAATACCCTACAAATGTCTGCAAACAGCACCAGCCCGCTGCATTCAGATGAAGGCATTAGACATGACTCCCAGCGAAAACAGTTTCATTTTTTACTATCGACAGCCTTATGTAGCATGTTCGCCATCTACTCTACATGATCTAATGGCTACCAGTAAAATGAAGCCCGACAAGACACCACTCTCATCACCCCTTACGGGAACTAATTCAGACAAGATCCAAGCTTGCTACACTTCATTCCAGACATGTTCATTGAAATGGCTAGTCAACTTTTTGTGATGTCCTTGGCCACTAATCCACGTGAGCTATATTCATACATATACTTACATCACTGTTTACTACTAGGTGCATATTTATTTAGGTAGGTAATTAAACTGAGCTCAAAAACAAACAAATACAAGAAGTCTTCATGTCTTGCGTATGCAGGACTGAGTGCTTGCACTTAAACACCTCACGAATAAACCAGGCATTTAACAGATACATTAACTGGCATATAAGTGTCCACGCCTTGCATCTGCACAATATACACAACGGAAGCATGTCCGCGGCCACAGGTCGTCTCAGAGTCATTTAAAGTGAAACAAAAGTTATGGTTTTGGGGATATAGCTCTAAAAGAGATAATAAAAACTAATCATGTGCAACTAAAATTAACCCTAGATTACTACAAGTGACATATTAAGTTAGGCTGGAATACACAGAATCATCATAGTCTCAAACAAACATTCTGTTGTGAAAGAAAGAGGACTAGTTTAGTAAACAAAGACCAAAATAGCAAACGGCATGGCCATATCGTATTGGCAAGGATAGGAATATGTGCACAAAAATATATTTTAATTTGCCGAGCGAATATAGCCAGACTATGACACTTGTGACATAGGGTTGTCTAACAGCATGGCACAGCCCATGAAAGTAAGATGATGTATGTTCAACAAGGTTGTCCTAGTAAACCACTGGAGTGATATTCTTGGTTTCAGCAACTCTTATTGGTGCATAGGCCCAAAAACATGACTTTTGTTTTCCTTTAAACAAATGTCATTTCTATTTGGCTGCCCATCTTCTTCACCATTTGCCTACAGCCTGATACTAACCATAGACAAATACTAACCACAGACAAATACTCCCACTGTCAGCATTCAAAACTGTTATTTCACAATTCCTAAAATGAAAACGTGCTGACGCAGGTGTGCCATTATGTATATTTGACACTAAGAAACACATAGAAACACTACAAGTGAAAAACCATTTGGTGGTACACGACCAATAACCAAAACATGACGTTTTTTGGCAGGAAGTAAGAGATTGACCAGAAAACTAGGGCAGCTTTCAACAACAAAAATTCTAAAGTCTGTACACAAACACACAAGAGTTCCTGTATGCCAGAGGTGCTGTGCATAGTCATGCAACTGCATGGAACTAAACTCTCACCACAGAATTAACTAACAAACTGGAACCTTTTGAAATGTGGTATACAGAAGTATCGCGGCTGAGATGTCTAACAAAGAAGTACTGTGGTTAGCAGGTGTGAACAAAAGGTGTGAACAAAAGGTGTGAACAAAAGCTTAACAGTGCAAATGATGAAACAACAATGCCCTAGTTACGCACTCTGATACATCACCATTTACAGACCATTTAAAGATGAAAAAAGCAGAAGACAAACTATCAGCAAAGACAAATGTTGACAGGTGACAAGATGGACTGTAAACATTTAACAAAACTAAGTTACTAAGACTGATGACAGTGGGACAATACATAACTATCAACCTGCTGTCGGGAAATGGACAGAGATATTCTGGCCAAAAAATTAATATTAAAACCAGAACAATGAAACATAATTGATCATTATTCCTTTGTGCAGAACAATGAAACATAATTGATCATTATTCCTTTGTGCAGACAATTACATAGGAACAAAACTGTCAAGCTAATGGCTGAACCCTTTCATTGGGGAACCCTGGGCTCAAAGATAGCCGTGTCATGACCTGGGTTGACCATTACTGTGTGGTTACGTTACGATCAGAATGAGAGCTTATTACTGCGTGAACTATTCAGTATTAATGTGTGCTCAAGCTCTCGAGGTACAGATTCTACTAATCAATAGGTGATGTTATTATCCAGTCAGCTGTCTTGGCTATCAAACTACAAGCCCCAATATCCAACACAGCCACTGCATGGAACATTTACCGACACAAATTGTAGTGATCAAAACTGAATTTATTAATGAATTTTAATATTTATCATGACATTTTCTGTTTTGTGATATACTGTCTTTAAATAAATTGTTATAAAAACACATACCAAAAGATGTTGATTGAAGAATGTAAATTTGAGTGCAAGATTTTAGTTTGGACCTTGACCCCACAAAATTTTATTGCAATTGTGCTAACAAAATTTCACACGGTTGGCTATGTGCTTCCTTTATAGTGTGTTCTAATTAATCAAATATGTGAATGCCATGTAGGCACTATATCTAACATAATAAATAACAAGCCCACATACATAGCAGGAATGACTCACTTCCCATGAATAGTGCTCTGAGCATGGCCATGTAGTAGGCGTATTAAACCACATCACAAAACTGACATCTCTTTCAACTTTGATAGTGATGCTAAAAAGCTGATTGCATGCATGTTAACTATTAAATACATTTATTTTGGAATTCCATTTATTTTACATTGCCCTGTTTTTCTAATGCAGTGTCCAATAAATATGCTTCAACAGAATAACACAATCTAACTCTGGCAGTAGTTACAATTGCAAAAAGGCATTTTCTTAAATTCCTTTACATAAAAAACCCGAACCCTTTCAGTGGTTTTGTGGTGGTGTGTCCGACTTTCGGTCGAGGTGTTTGAAGTCTTTTTTTGCCTGGTGTCTATGTCGGGGGAAGTAGAAGATTCCAAGCACCAAAATGAAAAAACCTGTCCTAGGCTAGACAGGGCTGTTTGGAGTCAAATATCATATCACAAACATAAGTCATTCTGATCTTCCTTCTCCACATCTCCTTATCTCCCACAATATGGATGGACTATTTATATATATATATATATATATATATATATATATATATATATATATATATATATATATATATATATATATATATATATATATATGGAAATATGTTCTGGTGATGGAAAACTAGGGCTATGCAGTCATAAAATAGTCCATATATATATATATATTTCTAGATTCAATGTACTTGAAACGTCATCTTGTCTAAATCTGGAACACGTCAATTACTGTCACACGGCTGCAAGTGAATCTGTTTTTGAAAACAAGTAGTCATATCTCAGGTCCAGATTCAACGATCCTCACCTTTGAGTAGACATTTACTAAAACAACCATACATCCTGCCTCTAGCATTTTGTTGATGGGATCAACTCACTCGCTGCATTGAGAATGACAGAGCAGACCCCATGTCCCCAACACACTGAAATCGATGGTTAAATTCCTTGTTACAAATTATGTCACATCTGACACCAAGTACAGCAACTACAGTAAACAATATCTATAGTTTGGGTTCACTACTAGTTAGTGATCTAGATAATGTGATTTAACAAGATTCAAAGTAACTAGCTCCAAATGGCAGGGCTGGGTCCAATTATGTAATTGTAGTTGATTACAACAAAATGTTGTAATTGTAATCGACTTGGTTCTGAAATCATACTGCAATTGTAATTGAAATATGTTGTGTCATTACATCAATTACAATCAATTACAGTATTTTTTTCTATAACAAACTACCAAAACAAACTCTACAAAAATATAAATACTCTCACACAAATTGAAAATCAAGATGTTAATTATAACACCTGCAGGACCTGCTCATGTAATCAAAGGAATATTCAGATGTAACAAGTCACCAACAAAATACCTCTGGTCTTCCTTCTAAGCAACATTTAATCGCAATCTGCAGCAGACAGTTCACACCTGGCTTCCAAAGGGTCTCCACATATGCTAAAAGGCATCACCATTAGCTCTTATCAAGGTATACCCCAACTGGTCATTGGTCAGCCTTTTCTGTGTTACTGTAATCTTCTATCACAATATGAAGGGCCAGAAGTTGGTTAATTGAGAGTGGGCTACAGCCCACAGGTTTATTGTGTAAGAATACTGACTGGGCTTGAAGCCAAGAGACTCACAGTAGGCAAGCTAGGGTACAACCTCAAAACACAACTGCCAAGTAAACCAATTTTGGTATAATACAGTAGACAGAATGGGTGTACACCAAGAGAATGGGTGTACACCAAGAGAATGTGTGTAAACCAAGGGGGTACAGACAAAACCCTTTGGGACGTATCTTGATGTGAACATTGCTAATGTATTGGTATGAATTATTTGTGGTTACATTTTATGAGTAGAATTGCTCTGAAATGGCTTAGTAGATTGGAGAGACTCATTCGGATTTTAAATGGTTGTGGCCTTTGTTTATAGTTAACACTAATTAATGAACCACACAAACATTACATTATATTTATAAGGAACAATAATATTGATGTAGCTAATTGTATATGAAATCGTGAAGTCACAGTTCAACAAAATGTACAAACATCACCAAGTCCATTATATTTGTTTATTAATCGTATTATTCGTACACACAATCAGAAACACACGCTACATAAGTAACAAATGGTTCTGCATAGTACATTTGTAATTGTAATGGTGTAATTGTAATTGATTTGAAAATTTTAGAAGTGTAATTGTAATTGAACTGAAAAATTGAAAGTAATTGTAATTGATATGATTGATTTTTGTAATTGACGCAGCCCTGCCCGAGGAATACGCCCAGGAATCATATGGCTTACCCAGAGTTTAGAAAAATTTTCATCTAAGTGTGGACTTCGCCGTCTACCATGTCAGTTCTATTTTTAAACATTTATTCATTACACAAAATGTAGGGGCATTTACACAATCTGTAGATAATTTGTTTATGAATGGAACAAATCCTTCACTTCGTCTGGTTCTACAACTTTCCTTATGTCTGAAAAATTACTTATTGCCTTCCTAATCAATAAATATTTTAAAAATTATATATATCTCCTCTTAATCTTCTGGAACTGGTTTCATGAGACGGTGTAAATCCTATTTACGTTGTAAGTAGAATTGGTTGTAAAGTTACGTTAATACAATACAAATATTAGGTGCAGGGTTGAAAAAAAATCATGATTTTTATTAAAAATTCGGATTTTTTTTTTAATCTGGTTTATAGATATTTATATAGAGGTTTAAATTGTAATGGTGCAATTCTGTTCTATTCAAATCGATTTGGGTTCTTGTCTTAACAGAGGGTACATGATGTTTGCTTATATAAAGACATTAGACAATGTCCACAAGGCCTCACCACCTGTAGTTGCATAATCTGTCTTGGAAAGGAAAGCATGCTGTGTGTCTGAGGCTGTAGCAGTGCTAATTATTGTTTGCCTATAGGGTAGATTAGCACCTGTCCAGGGCTCTGTGTACTCTAAGGGTCTCTAACCAGAATACAAACTGGTACAGTATTAAACAACTGAGTCAACATACTGAATTGATAATAACTAGCACAAGCTCAAAGTGGACTTTAACTCAGGGCTTCTGTGTTGAAAAGATACTTCCTCTGGAAGACAAGTTTGTGTGGGTTCACTGCATTCAGAAAGGGAATAGCTCAAACATACACAATTTCATAAAATATTTGACTATCAGGCTATCTGGTGACAATACAGCTACACAAGTGTGCGCACTTTGTGTTTTGTATTAAAGACATACAAAACTTTGTTGATCTCGATGCTTGTAAACAGTTATTTGCATTAAACTCATATAAATCAGCAATTAAAACGATTTTTTGGGACCGATTTAAATCAAACAACCCTGATTAGGTGAGTGAAAACTTACGTCATCTCATGAAACTTTATCTTAACTCTTACAGTGCTAGTCACGGCTGCGCTGCGCTGCTACTTACTGCACACCAGTGCTAATCGCGGCATCAGTCACACTATGGCCCCGATACTAGGAACATGTATAAACAATGTTTCACATCGATATGCCCGCGCAATATTTGATCATGCACCGAACCACCGAAGTCAGTTATGCAGCCACCACCGAAGGCATTAAAAAATGGCAGCGGCAGGTGCGTACGTGTTTTCGGCCTGGAATTTGCAACGATTCTTTGATGCGCACTTCGCTGAAATTGAGTCGGACGATGACAGCATAGAGTTTGAGGGGACCCGACAATGTCTATGGCCAGCCAGTAAATTTGGTAAATTCTGACTGCGATCGCGATGTAGCCACCGACACTTACGTCGGCTGGTGTAAACAAGATGGCGACGACCCAGTCTGTGCTCCATTTACGGGTGAACGACAACTACATGTTGACCTCCCAGACAACCAAACACCACTTGATTTCTTTAAATGCTTCTTTGACGAAGGTATGTGGTATACATTGGTCCAACAAACATTTATGCGCAGCGGTGAATCAACACCAAGACATTGCAGTGTCACAGTCGGCTGAACAAATGGGTTCAGGTGACCATTTCTGAGATGAAGACATTTGTTGCTGTTGTCACATCTATGGGACTAATTGGAAATCGGACATTGATGCGTACTGGTCAACTGATGAGGTGATACATACACCGTTCCACTCAAAAGTGATGACACGGGACCATTTCCAGACTGGCTTTGTCAAATGGCAATGTTGGCTGACACCTGTAATTACAACTAAAATATCTGAGTACTATCATAATGCTGCAAGAGTTAAGCATTGTCAGCACACATTTACGTCCTTCTTCACTGAGAAACTTTGTCAGTTCTTAGAACAAGTTTAATAGCTGTTTTTGTAATATGTCCATATTATCTAGATGGTCAAGATTCTTCCGTTGATGACCCGTGCAACAATAGTCTGAGACGGAATTATAGAGAATGATTTGAGCATTTAACATTGGGACTTTGTAAGACTGGCAGGAAATGATAGAGTCAGACCTATCTCAGCAAGCATAAAAGAAGACTAAAGGGACAGTGTTTACGATCATTTAAAACATCGGTTTATAGCTTACAAATGACACTGAAAAGACAGCTTTACACACGTTCACTGTAGACAAGACAATGGCTTATTATGATGTAATGCATACATGTGTTAATATTATTTACGTAACAACTCATCCTTATAATGTGTCAGTCGTCTTACACACCTGTGTTAAGATTACCAGCATGTGTGACAAGGGTCAGCAAAAATTATTTAAATTTATTCAAAGGTTAAATATAGCGAGCATACATTTACATGCACATGTCTGCTGGGCCTAGTAATAACGAGACAGTTCATTAGTTTCTACCAGCCAGCAACTTGCACTGTGTCAGTCAGTGGCCATATCACTTGCCACAAGGCTCAGTCATGGTGTCAGTATCTGGTTTGGAGACAAACAAAGCTGTAGCAATTGTGAAATGCGACTTGAGTTCTTGGGTTTCACTACCTCATGGTGTGATAATAAACAGGTTTCTTGTGTCCACATCTGGCTACTGATGTAGAAGACAAGGCGACTGGCATCCGACTTCATTAGATGCTGTGTACCAATTGTGTGCATCACCATTGGCAGACAGTGGCAGTATTTCAGTAAATGTATCTATCACATAGCATACCACTGTTTGACAACAAATGAGATTGCCTGTCTCTATAAGCATGACAACAAAGTAAATGTGTATACTCCAACAACCCACACATAAAATATTCAGGGCCCATGGCCTCCTAGGATTGTAGGAAGAAATTCCCCACCAAAATCGGTATCCTCACAGATGTTTTTACACTTATTTTTTAGCGTGTTTTTATAGCGCTATATAGAACCAAAAAAATGTATTGTTCAATATATTATGCATTGCCTTGTGTAAAAACCATAATTCATGATTGGATCGTGGTTAAGATTAGGAAATGAAAAGCCAATAAACTGTTCATGTAGGTTCCCAATTTCAGCACTATTCACTATAACCACATTACGCGCCTAGTCCCATACTTCTTCCATCCTCCAAGTTCTGTCCATGGCCCACAATTTCACTGATCTGCACAACAATATCAACTGTGAGAATTTAATTATCGGTTGTGTGTTGCACACTTGCAACAGTAACTGTGGGATAGATGAGATTCATAATGTAGCAGCACCCACATGGCCACTCGACTGTCGGCCTCATTCACTCTCACACTTGCAACAGTTTCTGAGATATGACTGTGCCAGACCATCAGAACACATCTATCTGGCACCAGTGAAACCAGTATGTACACAACACTGTCTCAAACTCAAGAGCACTATGAAACTTCACACGAGGTCGATGATTTTCTTCTTGGCATGGTTAAAATACATCGCTATGCATAATTTGGATACTTATAAAATGGTTTATAATAATGTAGAAGTTGTCAAGAGATGGTTAAAAACACTACGGAGCTAAAGAGGTTTTAAGCAGAGTTAGATGATGGTGATTATGTCTAGCATACTTGTATATTTTGGTTAGTGTTACTTTTTATTCTATATAAATCGCCACAATCTAACCAAATGTTTATCAAAAGATACCCTCTAATGGCAACTCCTTAAAAAAGTGTCGCTCTATGGAATGTCGAACATAAACCACCCGTAGCGGTTTTTAACTTCTAGTTCATTCGTATAAACATCACGCATATCATAGATGATCTTTTTTTCAGCCTAAAGAGTAAACATTCTTTGTGTGACCTACGCTCCTTCCAAATAGCTAACAAATGTATTTCACCTTTGGTCAAGTTAACAGAAATGACAAGCTGAATAAGGTAAGTTAGACTAAGGTAGAAATTTGTTGTAACATGACATATTTTTGGGGAGATCGGCCACAGGAAAGGTATCATGTCCAATTTACACATTTTTCTCAACAACTTCCTTCAGTGCTAATTATAATGTGTCCTTCTCATATTTCAGGTCTTCTTTTGGTTGGTGACATTCGTTGAACTCCCTGCCACATTAAAATATGGGCCAACTCCCACACAGAGTGCCTGCCACATTACTTTATCAAACAAACAAAAAGCAAACAGGTGTTTGCCAACACCAAGATATACCATTCCATGGAGCCTAGTAATATCATACATGCACATAATAGAACACCCCACCCCAGACAGGGGAGCACCAGGGTTGAAGGGAATACTACACCAAGACAAATCACCAAAGTAAAAAAACTTGGCTACCTCCATTTTCCTTAACTACTGGCAGATATATACTGGAACTATACTATTACACTGTATACTTCTTTCTATGTGACAAAAAAATGTAATGACATTGTAATGATTTATGTAAGTCATATAGATAAACACAGATGACACTCCAGAGCATGCCTATGTCATGTTAGCCCTCAAACTGTGTAGACATTAGACAAGCTACAAATGCCTACAGTTAACACCAACACGTACAGCAACAACATAATCAATTATAAATAAAGCATCCTGATTATAGCTGCAACTACCATTACGTAACCATGAATGGGGGTTAAAGCTAGGCCAGTTTATGCAAATGTTAACTGTAATTATAAACATGAATAATTATAGCTACTTGGCCATTGGCAGGGTAAGGAGCACATACCCTCTAGTCCACTTGATGACTCCTGATGTTATCTCTGTCTATCAGTGCATGTGATATGTGGCTTTACGAATGACCCCACTGTTCAAATCTCCCCAGTATGTCCAAGAGCTTATTATGACTTCAGGTCTGAACTTGTTACATATCCCAGAGAGGAAAACATATCGCTTCAACAGTCCTGACAGCTTTGCCTCTAGAACACCTCTACAGTCCTGACAGACATGCTGCTAGATCACTCCCACAGTCCTGACAGACCTACTGCTAGATCACTTCCACAGTCCTGACAGACATACTGCTAGATCACTCCCACAATCCTGACAGATATGTTACTAGATCACTTCCACAGTCCTGACATATCTACTGCTAGATCACTTCCACAGTCCTGACATATCTACTGCTAGATCACTTCCACAGTCCTGACAAATATGTTGCTACTTCACTTCCACAGATATGTTGCTAGATCACTTCCAGTTCTGACAGATATGTTGCTAGATCACTTCCACAGTCCCGACAGATATGTTGCTAGATCACTTCCACAGTCCTGACAGATCTGCCGGTAAATCATTTCCACAGTCTAACTAAACATTATCTGGAAAGGCACCCATTTGTTTACTATGATAACATGTAATACAACAGAAAAAATTCAAGCCAACGGTGGGCTGGCTACAACCCAATGCCCCCCTAAATACACCAATGAACACCAGCATACCATAATGTACACCTCAACAGAACACAGCATACAAAATGCACATCGGCAACACCAAACAGAAGGTAAATGCGCGGAACATCATCCGCAAACTCGAAATGGGGAAGCAGAGCAAAAACGTTAAGATCCAGCGACCTGACTCACTGCTACCAACCGCTGTACACGTACGTGCAGCTTGGGCAAGTTCAATGCACACAAACAAGTTGAACCCAACCCTATGTGACAGCTGTCGAAACCTACCATAAGGCAGTGTACATCTGTTGGTTGGGATAGCTCCGTTGGACATCATACTGACCACTGACTGTTGCTAGCCGCATAGAAGGATCAAGACAAGTCACAGACACAAAACTATGTGCCTGCTGCGAGCTGACAAAAGTGGCGGAAAAGCTTCAAGAACACCACAGAACCGTCAAACTCATCACCAGGCAGTAGTCATCAAAATGGAATATTCTGTAGTCAATGTGGCAAACCTTTTTTGGCAAACCCAATAGTAGTCAGCAGATGACTTTGACATCCTGGTCTTCAGAGTCAAGTGGATAATTGGTGCTACATCTATACCAACAAACGTCATATTGTCTATGGTCACCAAAGGAGTTGATACTACTACACGGCTTATTTCCTAGAGGGCATGAAAAATTCAATGACCTTCCCTGTCTGGGGTAACAACACCCCTGGACGTTTATAGTCTGGTGACTTACCTGCAGTTTGGCGGGGGGTCCAGGGTGATCTCAGCCAATTCCTTCTGGATCCTAAAAATGTACACCACGAACGATTAGGTTAACTTGGTGAATAACACCAGCTAAAACGAGACGGTCTGGTTCCAAAAGGGCAAAGCACAAAAAGTTGGTGTTCCCAAAATGACCAAAGCAATGAATATTTAATTGATATAATGTTCTCAATTGTATCGCATCCGAAATAGCCAGAAGACATAGTATAACCAATAGTAGACATGTTTATGGATATTAAATCGACATTTATCACGCAGAATTCCTGCGCGGACAGTTTTCAGCTTATATGCAAATGAGCTAGCTGGCTAACACACGCGACAAATACCAGCCGAAAGGCCTTTAAACAAACACGGCACTGCTGATATCAACGTTAAATTTTAGCCTATCTGAGGCTACGTAGGCGGCATAACACATGGTCTGCTGCTACAGAGCCGATCCTACCTTTTCAGACTTGTCGTGTTAGTTTTGCTAGTGACACTTTTTGGCACGCTTTTTGCTTCGTTCTGCTCGTGAGTCGGGGATGCGCGACCCCTGCGCGCTCCCCGTCCGCGCCCCGACGTGCTCGTCCCAGCGGTGGCAGTATCGCTCGACATTATCAGCCTGCAAACCGTACAACCAATGTATTCCCAATGTCGGTCCACTGTATACGACCAATTACTGTAATTCCGATAATCTGCTAAAATAACGACCACGTACGGTACTCGAGTCGAGGAGATACGCGCAATGTCAGTGTCTGTGACAACGATCGCGGTCGTCACCTTAACGGCCAAACGGCCGCCAGATGCAATAACATCAACAGATCCATAACCTGACTGATTCACGTCCGATAATCGATAATAAGGGACACAAAATGGCCAGCTAATGGTCTCGTGGAGACGATAGGTAAACTAGAAGACACCGAGCCTGCGAACCCGGCGGGAATCAATGTTGCGAAGTTGTGGCCAGCATCTAACGAACGAAGGCCCGCGGAAGGGAAGCAACAAAGCTCATCGCCGTATTCGTGTGTGCTTATTAAAGCCCTACATGTGCCGAAGTCGATATCACGAATCGACCTATTCCCGAATTACGAACTCTACTTACTACTACGGTGAATCGGGCAGCTGAAAGGTGTAGAGTTTGACTAAAAACGTAATCGACTCCCAAACAAAATTTCCAACGATCTCGTCTCAAGCGTGCGACCAGTCTATGAATACGCTGTCCCGTGTATCTCCCTCCGGGCGGGTTGCCCGTCTTTAGGCGGCGTTGAATTGTTTCAGGTTACTCGTTGTAGTTCACTATAAAGGCACAATATACATATGCAAAGGACAGGGAAGGTGGTCTAAAATGTTGATGTGCATTTGCAATAATAACGCATATTCATAGGCGAAAATATGCTCGAGACGTGACCGCAAAATTAGCAGAGGGAGGGAAACGGAACAGCGGTAATCTTGTCAAATAATTGCAGATCGGTTATTTTCCTGGGTGGGGGGGCGCAATGTGTTGAAATTCTTGACCGAACCGAAGCTTGTGCTCAGAATATCTACGTCGACATTTCGAGGCTCTTGTTAGGATGTTTTATGTATACGAGTAAGGCGTGTTTACGCATTGCTATATATAAACGAGCGTCATGTATTCTGGTTGGTTAAAGAGCATGACATTAGAAGGTCCAAGTTACTCGGTCCGCGAGTGTCTGCGTTCGCGTACGGAAGTCGGTTAATTAACGCAGTAACTGTGTATGTATCAACACATAGTACCTTTGTTGTGACCAGTGATTATAACTTTGTATCATCGATTTTTTTTTAACTTATACAGTTTCTCATGAAACGTGATATGGGTCTACGACTCTGTGGGGTTTACAGAGAACAGCTAGGCCGCTGCATGTGACGGGGTTGTCGAACTTCCGTTCTAATCGCTACACATCCTTTCTTCTGTCCATCGATCGTTTCATCCACGCACTATCGCTGTTCCCACATATACATCACCGCAGGGGTTCATCCAAAACGCGCGGCGCGGGCTGACGTTGGGAATAGATTCGTTTTATTGCCTTATTTTATTTCATTATGTTGTCGCCTTGATTGTAAGGCAACCAAGGAAACTCTTCGATGTCACACGAATTCTATTTTAGTACCACAAGAAAGGTCAACAATTGCCACTATCTCAGTTGTTGCTAATAATACACAGTTCAGTGTATTTTTTTAAAGCAGTGCTGCGATTGGTAAAAGGACCCAATGACTGTTTAAATCTAATAGAAAAAACTGTTTTTGACTTTTCAACTGAAGTAATTGTCTCGAATCACTCGACTGATGTTCAATGTCTTTGGAACATCTGTAGTAAGTTTAAAGAGCATTATTCTAAGAACATTATACCAAATCAGCTAGCTAGGGATCTAACACGTTTTTTCTTATTAAAATTTTACCCCTATGAAACTTTATTGATAAAAAGCACATTAGTATAAATAACAAACTACTACTTGTTCTTGTTTTCTGTAGTTCACAGAGTTGCCGAACTGAAAGTGATATGGTACACTAAAGTAAGTTATGGTTCAACTGATTCGTCAAAGCACAGCAGCTTCCATGCAATGTTCCACAGGTGTGCTAGCAATTTTTTTCTCGAAAGTTTGAGGCTCTGACTTAATTACTTAAAAACGTTTCCCTAAATGATACGCACGCACGCACACACGCACGCACGCACGCACAAACGTTTGTTTCAAGGATGGTGTATATTGGCAATGTAGTGAGTGCCCCCCCCCCCGGGGGAAACAGTTCCGTACTGTAATAACACTATGTTAGTATCATGCACGTGATGCAGGAAGGGTGTGTACCCACGGGTGCACTCGTCCTACTGTGCGTGCTCGTCATTCCTTGCACGTGTCTTCAAAATGGGGCTATTTAAGCGTCATTTTATCGAGGGATGAAACATGTGCTCCTCTTGTGTCGTTTAGTACAACCGCCCTGCTGGGTGATCTGTCTCTACAAGGGCCACACCCGACCAATCGGTGAGGTCATGATCTGTTACTGTGACGACAGCCCGTACTCAGGAGGAACGTGTCCTCTCCACGCTTTCCCAACAGACCCCTACATCCAACCCATCGGGGAAGCCTCGATCGGCTTCTACTGCAGCTTGCACAACTGACAAAATTATGAATCAAACCAAAGACGATATGAAAGAGGACGTTGCATTTGTTGCTACTAAAATAGCAGATATAAAATACCAGAAAAAACTGCCTCCCTAAAAATAATGTATTACACTTTAGTTTATCCCTACTTGACATACACAATGATTCTGAAGTCAACAGATGGAATGGAGACCTTCTCCGACAGCAAGAGAGTTGTGGCAAGATGGAGTGAACACTTCCAAAAACTACTCAACGTCCCTGGCGACATAGAACATGAAGCTCTTGTCAACATCCAGCAGCGCATTACCAACACATGCCTTGATGAGATTCCAAACATGGATGAGATGGCTAGAGCAATCGCCGGCCTGAAAGATGGCAAAGCACCTGGGGGTGATGGAATTCCTGCTGAAGTATGGAAGCACGGAGGAGACAATCTGTCCAACAGACTGCACCAATTAATCACCAAAGCCTGGGAGGAGGGTTCTGTACCACAAGCGTGGAAGGATGCCAGCATTGTAACCATCTACAAGAAAGGAGATCGAACAGACTGTGGGAACTACAGAGGAATCTCTCTTCTTTCCATAGCAGGCAAGATCTTCGCCAGGATCCTGCTCAACATACTATCTATTCACATAACACCAGAAGTAGTTCCGGAGACACAGTGTGGCTTCAGATCCAACCGGAGCACAGCGGACATGATATTTTGTCTTCGACAACTACAAGAAAAGTGCATTGAGCAGGACCGACCACTATATATAGTATTTGTCGACTTCACGAAGGCGTTTGATACAGTCGGAAGGACTGGGCTATGGCAACTACTGAGGAAATATGGATGCCCAGAGAAATTCACAACCATGATCGAGGCTCTACATACGGGAATGATGGCGAATGTGAGTGTTGGAGGGGAAGTCTCAGAAACTTTCGGTGTTACCAATGGTGTCAAGCAAGGCTGTGTACTGGCCCCCACGCTCTTCTCCATCTTCCTATCAGCAATGCTTGTCGAGGCTTTCCGAGGCATGGGAGATGGCGTCTATATACAGTCTAGACAGAGCGCTGACCTATTCAACGTCGCACACTTCAGAGCGAAGACCAAGACTACCCAGATACTTGTGAGAGAGCTGCTATACGCAGATGACAGTGCACTGGTCGCCCACTCCGCTGAAGAGATCCAGAGAATAGTGGATGCTTTCTCCGATGCATCAAAGAAGTTCGGCCTGAAGATTAACATCAAGAAGACGGAAGTGCTGTACCATCCCAACTCTACAAGAACCCGAGAGGAGGATATCATGGTTGATGGAAACAAGCTGAACTCTGTTCCGGAATTCACCTACCTCGGAAGCACTATATCAAGTGATGGACGCATTGATGCTGAAATACAGAGGAGGATGGCCAAGGCTAGCGCATCTTTCGGCCGATTACGCCAGAGACTCTGGAACAACCATCATGTGTCCACGCGGGTCAAAGGCAAGATCTACCGCGCAATTGTGCTATCCACCTTACTATACGGAGCCGAGGCCTGGACAGTGTACAGACGACAGGTGAAAAAGCTGCATGCCTTCATGATGCGACATCTGCGTTCGATCATGAGGCTAACCTGGAAGGACAAAGTGACTAACAAGGAAATACTCGGTCGGATAGGGCTGCCCTCTATGGAAGATCTTCTGATCAAAAAGAATCTCCTGTGGACTGGACACCTCATGAGGATGTCATCAGACAGACTACCAAAGCAGATCCTCTACTCTCAATTGTCATCTGGTCACAGACAGAGAGGACGCCCTCGTCTCCGGTTCAAGGATACCATCAAGAGAAACCTCAAGCTGAGAGACATAAAGACCGACTCATGGACATCACTCTCACAGCAGAGAACTAAATGGAGTGCGGCGGTCAAGAAATGAAAGCAGTCTTTGTCGCATAGCGACTGACAGCATGATGATGATGACATACACAATGATTCTGAGGGATCTACACACACACACGCACACGCACACGTACACGCACACGCACACACACAATCAATCAATATATATATATATATATATATATATATATATATATATATATATATCTCCACACAACAAAATTGCTTGTCGTGCAAAAGAAATCATTCGTGCTATTCTTCAAAGAAGAACTCTCACCCCCACTATACACACTTAAATTTTTTTAAATGGCAGGATATCTATAAAATTGAAATTACAAAGTATATGTACAGTTATATCCATCGCAGCCTACCGGCTTCATTTTTAAGCATCTTTCCATTTATCCAATCATGATACAAGGCAACGTTTATTCAAAGTATTAGCAATAGTAGGGTAGGGCGGGGGAATACGCCCACCTTAAGCAAGAAATTGAATAACAACAAATAAAAAAGTTTATTCGAAAAAAAACCGTTTTATACTCTGAAAGAGGCTGTTACACTCTATTAAAATAAACAGTATTAAAAGTTTTATTACACAGAGTTTTCGAGTTATACGCATTATAAAAAACAGTCTTATGTAGGCGTATTGCCCCTTTGCTGGGGCAATACGCCCACAGAAAGGGGCAAATCGCCCAGTGGTAGGCATTTCGCCCCACAACAAATCAGGGAATCGTGTTGACATCACATTTGTCACGTATAACATATATCTGATACCTACCGATTAAGCATATATATTTTCGTATTATATGGGTATTGGCAGTTTAGTATAATTGCTACAATTAAATAAATGTGTCATGCATACTGCAAGTCGTCTCATTTATATCAAGCTAGCACAGTTCCTATTATGGTCGTATATAACATTATATTGAAACAAATGTCATAATTGAAATTGTTTTCGCTATTGCTATTAGCCATTACATAACATGAAGTGACTGTCCTAGTCCTCGTCTGATTCACAGTTGGGAGAAATGAACTCTGTGTAGCCTGGTGTGCACTGCTCGTGTAGCCTTGTGTGCACTGCTCGTGTAGCCTGGTGCGCACTGCTCGTGTATCCTGGTGTGCACTGCTCGTGTAGCCTGGTGTGCACTGCTCGTGTAGCCTGGTGTGCACTGCTCGTGTAGCCTGGTGTGCACTGCTCGTGTAGCCTGGTGTGCACTGCTCGTGTAGCCTGGTGTGCACTGCTCGTGTAGCCTGGTGTGCACTGCTCGTGTAGCCTGGTGTGCACTGCTCGTGTAGCCTGGTGTGCACTGCTCGTGTAGCCTGGTGTGCACTGCTCGTGGGCCAATGTCTTGCACATTTGACACCTGACCCATTTTCCCAGCGATTTGCTACTTGATAAAGCTCGTCACATACAAGGCTCGCCACATACAAGGCTCGTCACATACAAGGCAAGGCCACGTTTTGTCTTCGTTGTCGCCGCTTCGGTTGTAGCTTGTTTCTTGGTCTTGTGTTTCTTTCCCGTTGCAGTGCGGACGGCTTTTGTCTTCTTCGTCTTTTTTTGGTGGTCGCCCTTTTTCACCAAACTCCGTTTGTCTGGAGACGACGTGAGGCAGGCCGCAGATTCAGCCTTCCGCGTACGAGCTCTGGGTGCAGCAATTCAGTACAATAGACATTATTTCTACAGAGCCTGTATCCTCGGGAATACGAGCTCAGGCGTACGTCAACACCTGTACCTATAGGTTTGTACAACCGCTAGGCCTATATCAATAAAATATACGATTCCCTAATTTACCCTAGCCTGCCATAGTAAACTGAGTGTGTGTGTGTGTGTGTGTGTGTGTGCGCGTGTGCGTGTGCGTGTGCGTGTGCGTGTGCGTGTGCGTGTGCGTGTGCGTGTGGTGTGGTGTGGTGTGGTGTGTGTGTGTGTGTGTGTGTGTGTGTGTGTGGTGTGGTGTGGTGTGGTGTGGTGTGGTGTGTGTGTGTGTGTGTGTGTGTGTGTGTGTGTGTGTGTGTGTGTGTGTGTGTGTGTGTGTGTGTGTGTGTGTGTGTGTGTGTGTGTGTGTGTGTGTGTGTGTGTGTGTGTGTGTGTGTGTGTGTAAGCTCGCTAAACGGGTTCTTTATAATAAATAAGTAACATAATAATATAAATCGTTTGTTTTCTAAATGTTTATTTATTTGAAATCCCACCAGAACCGCTGGCCAATGTATCCAGTCCACAGCTCGACGTCAACTGAATGTTCTCGTTGCGTTTTAAATTCGATTTACGCACGCTCATGTTCTCACGCGAACGCGCGCGCTTTATCGTCACGGTACGCTTCCGCGCTATAACGTTTTATATGTATATATATATATATATATATATATATATATATATATATATATATATATATATATATATATATATATATATATATATGTTTGCAAAATGTTGATAGCGGCGGGGCAAAACGCCCACCTAGGCGTACTGCCCCCTTGGTTGGTAGGCGTCTCGCACCAATAGTACTAATTTGATCAATAGGTGGCGTCCAATAAGCGTCCTTATTATCATCCACAATCAATGCTGCTAATATGTTTACAAGTTAATTATGATGATATATGCCTAGTAACAAAACAGCACATTTGGTTACGATGACTTTATTTACACAAAGGTAGACATTACATTTTACATCAATATTAAGAAAAATATGAAACGTTGATTTTCATACTTACTTTCGAACATCCACTTTAGCGCTCTTGTCAGAAGAAAGCGAGATATGGCAGCACTTGAAAAAGCATAACACGTGGTATACTGCATTAGGCGTTCGTTGAAAAAGTGCTATGGGCGTATTGCCTCAAATGGGCGTATTGCCCCGCCCTACCCTACATACAAAACAAAAACAGATTTACGCCTGCCATGCACATTAAGGCATTGATACTACTAGTATTGCACGTGCTACTCGTCTACTTGAATGACAGCCTAGCAATCATAATTGATATTATATGTTATTGAAAATACTCATTTTCATGCATTGCTTGTGTTTTAAAGTATGTGATAAATACACATGTTACCACATACGGTAGTTACCACAATGGCAGAATTCAGTATGTAATAATTTGATTTAGATTTACCCAACCCGATATTTATCAAATAAAAGGTTCTTGCATTTACGTTTAAGTGCAGTTAAATTATTAGTAGTTTTTAAATATTCACTTAGACAATTCAATAATCGCACTCCATTGGCAGAAAGAGACGTAGATCGCATAGTGGAACAGACGCTTCGCCGTTCTAAGTCATGATTAGCTTGCATTGAGTATGTTACTTCCCGTCTAGTAAACAAACACTGATTATTTGATGGCAAACAGCGACAGTAAGCTTTGTACATAAATAGTACCGTTTTCAGTTCTATGATATCTGGAAATTTTAAAACATGTAATTTTTGAAAAAGTGAGTTCGTATGATCCAACCGTTTTGTACCATACATAATGCAAATGGCTCTTTTTTGTAATAAGACAATACAATTTGTATTAATTTTTGTCGGATGCGTGTTTCCCCAAATTTCTGCACAGTAATTTAAATACGGCAAAAAGAGAGAACTATAGAAAGTACACATAATATTCCTGTCAGGCAGATAACTGCAACTATACATTATAGCACTTTTTGAAAGCTTTGGTTGTGCGTGTTTAATATGAGCATTCCAATGTAGTATATCATCAATAAACACACCCAAAAACTTGGTGAATCTTACTCTTTCGATATTAATATTTCGTATTTTTATATTAACATCTTTTCTGAGCATACGATTTCCAAATAACATCTAATTAGTTTTAGATATATTCAGTGTTAACTTATTTACTGCAAACCACGTATACATTGTGTCCAGCACGTTACATACTGTTTCATTTAATCTATTGATAGTGCTATTTTCATTATAAAAAAATATTAGTATCGTCAGTAAAGAGGATATATTTTACAAGCTTAGACATGTTACACGTATCATTAACGTACAGAATAAATAGTTTGGGGCCCAAAATTGTTTTCTGTTTTCTAGATAACTATTTAAACCACATCGCGGATGCCAAGAAATTCCATTTTTTTACATAATGGTTGGTGATTAACCGTGTCAAATGCCTTTTTTAAATCGATAAAGACATCAATGGCATATTTTTTTAGCATCCAATGATTGGGTTATTCAATCAACTAGATATATTAGTGCATGACAAGTTGACATATTTTGTTGAAATCCGTATTGGCTTGTGCTTATCAAGTTGTCTTTGGTAATGAAACAATCTAAGCGAGAATTTAAAACTTTTTCTAATATTTTAGAGAACTGTGGTAGCAGTGAAATATGTGTATAATTAGTGCACATATATTTATTCACAGACTTAAAAAGTGGGATAACTTTTGCTATTTTCATGTTCTGCGGGATTACTCAAGTGGTGAAAGATAGGTTATAAATATAAGTGATAGGTGCAGTTAACAACTTTTTTTACATCTTCGTAATCTCTGGATGTTTTACTTTCCCAAATGTTCAAAGCTCGGATAACTTCCTCTTCATTAACTGGAGTTAGAAATAATGTTTGATTATTTCTGTTTCCTAAATAGTCATAAATAGAAACAGTAGTCAAAAATAGAAACACATGATATTCAAAATAAACCTAATATAAAAAGCTTTGCATCTGCATTAAAGGCAGCTGTTTTAAGTGGCTATGATAATTCAAATTAATATTACCGCTTTTTTATTATTTCGCTTACTATATGATTCATTTGTTTTACCTGTAATTGCCTTCACTATAAATAGCAACCTAGACATACTAAATGTAAGGAAAGCTAGCATATTTATGTTGTAGGGATTCTAATGGAAACAGTTCCTTTTCAATGAGATAAAAAGTGTTGAAATTAGAACACTAGAAATAGCAAGCGCGTCTCCTTCCCTCGTACCCTCGATCCCTCGCTCCCTCCCTCCCTCGCTCCATCCCTCCCTCGCTCCATCCCTCCCTCGCTCCCTCGCTCTCTCGCTCCCTCCCTCCCCACCCCTTCTTACCGTCCATGGCTCCCTTTCTGTCTCACCGTCGTCCTCGGTTCCCATCTCCTCCTTTCTTCACCTATACCCCCCCCCCATCAACACTATCCATACCATCGTCATTCCTAATATGGTTTCATCTCTTGACATGAATGATTGCGACATCAAGATGACCCCCAGACTATTTCTCTCGCTGGGACTGTAATCATTCATTCATTCATTCATTCATTCATTCATTCATTCATTCATTCATTCTCTTGACATCGCTGTGTGCATAAGCACAATTTTTATTACCAAAAAAGTCCGCCCGAAAACAGACATTTCAAAATATAAAAAAATGCCCCATAACATTGAGCGCCTTGCTGCGAACTGTCCAAAAAGTCCTGAAGTTTTAATATGTCGCAACAACAAAGAAAACTAAGATCTCACACGAATCGATCATATGAGGACTATAGCCTGAACATGCATCGTGTGAACAAAATATAAATGTTCACTAAGCATGACAAATATGGCTTTTCGTCTCCACGCACGCACGCTCGCACGCACGCACGCACGCACGCACGCCACGCCACCCCACCCCACCCCACCCCACCCAATCCCATCCCACACGCACACGCACACGCACACGCACACGCACCGACATTACATAATTCCGATAGGGTTTTTCTATGTAATTAACCCATGAGCCGTTCAACCGAAAACCCAGCGACCCGTGACGCTCTCTCCTGAGTGTTTGCAGCGTGCGCCGCTGTAGACTGCCAGCGGGGCTTGAACGAGAACAGATGGCGGCTTGGTGACAGACGGGTAACGAAGCGGAAATCACATCAACAGGTAGTTACTTATTATATACACCACAATGGGGGTGTCCTGACAAGTGTGGCATTTTAAAGGGAATTTGCATGACAAGTATAGGCATATGGTGCTGATTTTCACACATTTGCCTTCGTAGTATATGTGTGTCTACACGTAGGCCTAATCATATTCAACACTGAGGCGCGTCAAATGTCTGTATGATTTATACTATTGTTTACATTGGCCTTTAAACCAGTTCCGTAAGTTCCGCTGAAACTTACCAACCAACAAACACGTGCACTAGGCTTTATAAGGTCTCACGTTGAACGCTGGTATTGTCAGCTCCGTACTTGATTAACTGGGACTTTATTACGAATCTCGTATTTGGCTGAATACTCTTCTTGCTATAGCTAAGCTGGGCAACATTCGCTTAGTGGAGATTCTAGCATGAGTTGGGGATTACCTGTAAGTTCGTACTAACACGGACCGTATGTTAGTTCAGACGAGGCTACATATACATGTCAACCTGAGGTGATAAGAATTATTGAGATTATTAAAAAAATTCGCAATTTGTTTCGTTGATCATCAAATGACAGCGAGTTCAATCTCCGGACCGGGGATTTGTTGGATGTACCTATTAAACTAATTAAAATGGGGTTGGGCAGTAGGGAGAATCTGACGTATATGCGGAAATGCGATATATTTTAACCAGTTATCCAGAATAGCATAATGCATAGAACATATATAATCACAAAGCGCAGAGTCCGTATCTGATAAAATAACAATGATAGCAATATAATGTGCTGCCTAAGAATATCACTGCTAGTCTATAGATGTCTAGACAACGTGATTAAACGCTTCGGATTGCATTGGCCTACTTGTGAGTAGAAAGAACGCCTGGTTGTAAACACCGTAAAAACAAGAGCCTTCTATAATTAGTTTTAGTGGTGAGATAGGGCGCGTTTGATAGCAGCATTATAGAGTCTACGACTTCATACTGTACAGTTATACATTTTCTAATAATAGCATATTACGTCTGTAATTTTCCTTTGTTTTCAAAATACGACTTCCAATTGGTCAGTTAAATATCTATTAAGTACAAGGTATGGCCTGCCATCAATTAAAATCCAAGGACACGTGCTGCGTAAGAAATGCGACACCAGGGGCACACCACGGACGGGAAACCCTGATACGTTGTCATAGTCAGAACAAATGTGACCGTCATCAAGCAGGGTGGGTGCTCATGGCGTCGGCATGAAGACATTTGTTTGCAAGCCTCTCAGCATCCCAGGTTCATCGGACAATGCTGGTGGCAGTTCACGCCTGAGAACCAGTGACAATTGATCGCATTGTTCTCATACTACAAGAAGGCGTTGGAAGAGGAGTCGATGATCAACTTCAGTGGCGTATTTAAGGGGGAGCAATGGGCAATGACTCCCTGTTTATTTGTTTATTTCTTCCGTTGTTGTTGCACCACTACACGTTAGCATGGTAAATTAATGGGTGACTAAGCTTGGACCCTCTCTTTGTCCCCACCCGTGATATACTAGATATACCACTGATCAACTTTCGTTTCTTCATTGAACTTCATTGAACACAAATTCAT
Organism: Lamellibrachia satsuma; assembly: GCA_033239005.1. NCBI lineage: Eukaryota > Metazoa > Annelida > Polychaeta > Sabellida > Siboglinidae > Lamellibrachia > Lamellibrachia satsuma. The sequence continues at coordinate 7,265,338 of BSQZ01000009.1, forward strand.
TATTACTTTCTTCGATGGCTTTCTGCTTCCTTTTCAATGCAATGTCCAAGATGTTTATTCTAATCCACGCACGTGACATTTAATCATGTTATACAGTTCACATTTGTTGCATGCATGGTGCATGACTAATTTACGTGATATGTTTGACGACACCTCAGTAGAATGACACTTTACGTGTACCGGCTGGTGTTACAGGTGTTAGGAGTCATATTAAATTATAAGTCATGTCATAATTACGACAGCGCGCATTTTCGAATCGTGAAGTTCTTTGCGATGTAAGTGACATGATGATCCAGGTATGCACTAAAAACTATTTACTCTATATAACACGCTAGATAGCGCCACCAGACTGTCTTGTTCAAACTGATCCATCGGCAGTTTATCAGTTGTCAGAAGTAAATACAGGTTATCAGCCATTTTTCTTGAAATGTCATATTTGTTACCATTGTGGGAATGTATTGTTTTAATATAAGTACGACCAACTGCAGCGTACGCACGCACGCACGCACACACGCACGCGCCGCACTCGCACGTTGACTACATATTAATATCCATTGATTGCATATTTAGTCATTCAGTTGACAAGATTTTAGCACATTTAGGGGTTAATGTTATCTCACAAATTATGAATATTTTTACAATTTAATGAGTGCAATCCTATCGAAATAACAATCAGACTTATTTATATATGTTGTTAAAACACGCGGGCTTGAGAAGGACTTTATTAATGTTTTCCTTTAAGGGTCCGATTTACGTTACGGGGATTCTGGTCCATATAATCTGTTCTAAATATAATCAATTCAACGTTAATCCAACACCCGGTGGCACGGTCCTGTGTCATTCGCCTTTGCCTTGATTCAAACAACGTAGTGGTTTTGTTTGTGCTTTTACCTGATTTACATTACGGCCTTTTTTGTTTGCCCTGACAAAAACGCGTAACCGATGTCTATTTTTTAAATAAGAGTACTTATTCTTTGATAGGCGATCATAAATTAATTATTTTTTTGGCAAACAGTGCGCTGTTTGCTCCTTTGAAAAACATATGTCGCTTAAATCGTAACGTCAATCAGATATGCTACTGAACTACTTGATATGTTGATGACTTTGCATGTTTGTTTATATTCATTTGCATTCTTGATTCGGAGAAGATTGGGTCTACATTACTTTAATTCTTTCGTAAACGTAATTATTATATATTTTTTCTTCCATTATATATTATGTACAATTTTCACCTGATTTACGTTACGAAAACATGTTACTACATTTCAGTATATCGATAAATTGTTTCTTATATATATATATATTCTGTATACTCTAATTAATGTCTCTCGGTTTGTTTACGCCCCCTTCCTCCCACGACAGGCATTTGGACTATTAGGCAGCTTGGCGTTCCTTGGAAATGAGAGAAAACGCAAAACACATGCATGGAAAATGTTAAGAAACAATGCATCGTTCTAGTCTCAAAAGAGGACATTGCGCGCTACAATGTAACAAAAAAGAGCGAGTCTGTGAACTGGGGTTATTTAGTGCATTACGAAGATTATGCCACATCTGCGCCTTAAGTAGGGTGTTCGGTTAACTGTCTTGATTTTTATTCCTGTCAAATAAACTCCACTTAACTACACTAGATCCAAGTGGACAATGGTGGGAGTTGGGAGTTTGGCCCCAAAACAGGATAAGACGTTGAGACTCCTGCCACACCCCCCACTATAAGCTTTCCCGTTCTTGTGCCATCTTAACAATAAAGGGACACCGACACAGTCTACTCAGATTAATGTATGGAAATTAGTGCAGAGAAAACAAAATTTATGACTGGCAACTCATCTGGCATAAACGTACGGATATCCATGGATGGGAATGATCTAGAAGCGGTCACTTCTATCAAATATCTAAGTGCAACGCTGTCGGATAAAGGATCAGAACCTGAATTCCTTTCGAGAATTGCACAAACCACATTCGCGCTGAAAAGACTTAAACCACCGCGAATGGACAGCAACATGTCAACCGGAAAAAGAAAATAAGACTGTTGGGGGCTCCGGATAGAATCAACGGAGACAAGATGCTACTGTAACACGTTGCGCATTCCATATCCAGGCGATGTCACCAAAGAGGAAGTCCACAATATAATCAACCAAAACCTAGGACAACACGAAGATCTCCTGTCTACAGTACGAAGACATAAGATGTTAGGACATAGTCATATCACGAGCTCCACTAGTCTAGCAAAAATCTATCCAAGGAAGAGTGAAAGGCAAAGAATTGGATAACATGAAAGAGTGGACGTCTCGATTTATAACCGTGAAGTGGTAAACATTTTCCATCGATCCGCATTGCCATACCAAAGTGGTAGGGGTGTGCCACCAGAGCCCCGTGGAGAGGGAGAGAAATCAAGAAATTTAGGGTCACCAGGAAATAATTATTGAACAATTTATCTAATATTTATAAGTAAGATTATCAGGTTTAATTGGGGGACACAGAGAGAAAATTTAAATTTTTTTCTACGGACAGAGAGAGAAAAATGGCCAAAACAGGGGCATTTGCGCGGCACATACATGTGTATACTCAGCATAGGGGGTACCCCCCGGGGGTGGAAACAGATTGTCAGATCATCAGAGGTGTCCCAACGCCCACGCGTGGTCACGGGACAGGTGCAAAATGATGATCATGTGGTTTGTACAGAGCAAGCGAGTCGTGAACAACGTGATATGGTGGTATTATGTGTGTGTGCGTGCGTGCATGCATTCATGCGTGCATGCGTGCGTGCGTGCGTGCGATCGATCGATCGAGCGTGCGCAGACATATGTGTGTGTTTATAATATATATATATATATATATATATATATATATATATATATATATATACATATATATATATATACATATATATATATATATACATATATATATAAATATATATATATATATATATATATATATATATATATATATATATATATATATATATATATATATATATATATATATATATATATATATATATATATAATACTAGATTTAATAACATGTGGATTTGTGACCAATGCTGACTCAAAGTAGTCACGTAATTAATGAGCAATGAATAAAGACTCAACATTCGTTCCCAAGTGTCTTATATTTGAGGTTTTACGACATGGAATTTCTCTAGCCTCGTTTTCTTTCGGAGTAATGATGTCATTTCAGAAACTCCCTTGACGATCGTGCCCGGCTTTTGACGCGGGCAAGGGCACATTTACAAAATGGAGAAACAATGGAAAGAGGGCGAGGCATCAAAACCTTCATACACCTGGGATGAAATCAAGGCCCATTCAACAAGGGATGAACCGTGGATAGTTATTAATAATTGCGTTTACGATGTTACTCGGTGGTTACGAAAGCATCCCGGTGGTGGAAAGATCATCAGTCATTTTGCTGGACAGGACGCGTCGGTATGATTTCAATTTATCATTGTATGTTTTCAATTTAACTTACATTGTCAATGACTGTTTCTCGGTCTTCTGTAAAATGTGTTCTGATTTTCGCCAACACGGCTTAAGTTTAATTAACCTACACATGTTGTTACATCCTAATTTTCCCGAATTATTCATCTGCACTGTCCCACTACCACTGGCACTGGCACTGTCAAACATATGAAAACTGGCACTGATCCAGAGCTCAAATGTGACATTTACAGATTAACAACGTATCCGTGGCGTATCTGTCAGCCAGGACCAGCCTACCGCACAGGCACATGCTGGATCCGCGTATATTCCGTACACGATTGATCAACATAGCGTGCGTGTAGGACTGCAATTGGAGGAGAGGAAAAGTTGATAGCGTGAAAAATGCAATATCAATTAATGTTGCAAGCTGGAGATCTTCTGTCTGAAAATCTCAAAAATTGGTGCTGTAGCTACGTTGGCTGGCAGGTTATTCCAATTGGATATTGTACGGGATAAAAAGCTATACTGGATGAATTGCTTAGTGATTACGGGAAATTGAAAAGCTTCAGAATGCGTGTGTCAGGAGGGTCTCACCACGGGTATAAGTTGGGGGAAGAGGTCCAGGGCGATTATAGCATGTAATATTTTATAAAACATGATAAGGCGGATGTCGGTTCTCCTTTGTTGGAGGCTGCACCAGTGCAATTGTTTGATCATAGTGATGACACTTGCCTCACGGTTGTAGTTGTTACAAATATACTGTGCTGCCCGTCTTTGGACCATCTCTATTTTGTTTTTGTACGTTTGTGTGTAGGGGTCCCATATGGCAGCAGCATATTCTAACTGGGGTCTAACTAAAGTGAAATAAGCACTGGTTTTTAATTTTTCTTGGCCAATTCTGAGATTTCTTCATAGGAAACCTAAGGATGCATTTGCTTTCTTTGTTGCATAATTTATGTGGTTATTCCAGGACAGTGTTTTATTTATGACCACTCCAAGATATTTCGCATTGTCCTCCTTTACAAGTATGTGGCCATGAAGAGTGTATTGTTTGTATTTCAGGTTACAGGATCTGGTTATATGGAGTACACTACATTTCTGGGGATGGAACTCCATTTGCCATGTTTCTTCCCACTTGGCCAGTTTGTCTAGATCTTGATGAAGGGCTGTCGCGTCAGCACCATTGGATATTGTTATGTAGATAATAGTGTCATCAGCAAAGAGTCCGATAGTTGATTTGAGGTTATTAGGTAGGTCGTTTATATAGATAAGGAAGAGGATGGGGGCAATCACTGAACCTTGTGGGACTCCACTGATAACAAGAGCCCAGTCAGAATAAATACCTTCACATGGCATGCATTGCTTTCTATCCTTCAAAAATGTCTCAATCCAAGTGTTTACAGGGCCAGTGATACCGTATCTTTCAAGTTTCTGGGTTAGTCTGTGGTGTGGTACTTTGTCAAATGCTTTGGCGAAATCCATAATGATTACATCAGTTTGCCTTCCGCCGCTTAGATTGGCCAGGATATCTTGTGTGAAGGCTAGCAACTGTGTATCGGTTGATCGTTTTTTTTTCAAAATCCATGCTGCTTGTCGAGGAGGGTATTGTTGGCTTCTAGGTGGTTTAGTAGGTGTTTTGAAATTATGTGTTCCATTAGTTTGCTGCACACACACGTCAGTGACACTGGGCGGTAATTTGATGGGCAATATCATTCTCCTTTCTTGAAGATTGGTGCTATATTTGCTTGTTTCCAGTCGTCGGGTACCTCGCCATTTTCAAGAGATTTAAAAAATATTATCTGTAGAATATGAGCAACTGCTCTGGATGTTTCTTTGAGGACTCTGGGGTGAAGCCTGTCTGGCCCTATAGCTTTGTTAGGGTTGAGATTTTCCAGGAGTTTTTGAATGCCTTCTGTGGTGATATTCAATTTGGAAATCGGGGCATACTGTCGTATTTGGTCTGCTTCCTGTAGGAGTGTATTTAAGGGGCTCTCTTTGGTGAACACAGAGCTGAACTGAGCGTTTAGGATCCTGGCTTTGTCCAGTGGGGTGTCCTTCAAGAATCAATTTTCTTTAAGAGTTTCTTGTTGCCATTTCTGTTGTGGCCATCCTGGTTTGGTGTGATTACTGATTCAACATATGTCCAATAGGCTGTTCTGGTTTCTTTCCTAATAGTGCTTTTCAAGGTCTGTAATTTAATTGTCCGAAGTTTGGATTTCTTTGATCCCTTCTTTGTTTTCTTAAAAAGTCGATCCCTGGTTTTTATTAGTTTCTTCAATTTACCATTTATCCACGGGGGTCTATCCCGGTTTGATGCATTCCTGTGGGGGATATGTGACTCTACTGCTTCATTCAGGGCTGCTTTAAGTTTGTTCCAAAGTTCATTAGCGGTCAGGGTCTCTCGGTTGGTGTCAATATATTCTCGAGTCCTGTTGAGTTCCCTTTCTATACCCTCCCAGTTGGCTGTCCTATAGATGGGGAGTTTACGCTGGGTTTGGGTGTATTTCTTGGGGCTTATATCAATTTCATTGAAAACGATATTGTGGTCGGATATTCCTGGCAAGATAGATGTTTACAAGCGTTGGGTTATTCATTACAAGAAGATCTAAGGTGTTGTCTCCCCTGGTGGGTTGGTCAATGACATGGGTCAAGCCATGGTCGGCTAGGATGTCTAGGAACAAGGTATGTTGTGAAGTAGAACAACAAGCTGGCTTCAGTTGAGTCGACGGCCCCTCCAGGCCTGGCAGGTTCATATCCCCAGCTAGCCACACATGGCTGCTGTCATGAGGCAGTTTAGCTAATGACTGTGCAAGTGAGTTGAGACTTTGGTCATCTGTAGCATTAGGCCTATAATATGCGCCAATGTACAAGTTCTTGTTGGATGCGATATTCAGTTTAATCCAGAAGATCTCGCATTCTGTCTCTAGGTCTTTCTCTCTCAAACTAACAACATCTGCTGTTACTGCTATAAATACTCCACCCCCTCATCCTATCTCTCTGTATCTACGATAAACTGTGAAATCTGGAGGGAAACTTCATGATCCTTGATGTCCGGAGTGAGCCAGGACTCTGTGCCAACAATAATATCTGTCTTCGTGCTGTACAGGAGGTGATCTATTTCCTCTTTTTTGTTCACTGTTGACTGGCAGTTAACATTCAACAGTCGAAGAGGTTTCTGTTTACATTTTGTCCATTGTGGAATGCTACACCTATGCCGGCTATGGTATGCAAATGCGGTACACAAACACGGTATGCAAACGCAGTAGTCACAAATAAATGAATTGCTACACCACTCCGAAACAATAGAGTGTCAATGTAAAAAATTTCCACCTGTGTATCATTAAGAAGCAAAATAACAATGTAATAACAAATGTAATGTTTCACCCAATCATTGTAAAATTAATTCATTTGCATCGCCATCCGGTCTCCCGTGTACCCATCAGGATGAGGTGATTAGCCATGGTTTTCTTGATCATGACACAAAATGACTCACCCGTCCAATCAAATTCGCCACCTGTCAACTTTCTGTACTGTTCTATTGTCTTGCATTCTCTGTAGTAGTTCTGTCTGTCTCATGTAGATGCATTCCTCCACAAGTCTCCCAAGGCCAAAACCTGCATGACGAATAATCATTATGAAGTGGCTAAAGCTCCGGACCTGTAAACACAATTAAACATACAGCTATACATCCGACACTCTTTCCACTTTGTATGTGCAGTAAGTGTGTTCGTGTATTCCCGGCTGATGGTCAACAGATCTTTCATAAACAAGGTGTTAAACACCTGAATATTATCTGATATGCTCAAATTTGGCAAAGTAATGATATATCATTATTTGAAAAGTATAGCTAGGTCTCTTCTCTTCTTCCAGTGATCTCAAAAATGTTCGAGACATCTTTAGTTTAGGCAGGCAGGTATATCTTCATATTTCGATGATTGACAAGGAGTACGGTTTTATACATAACTGCACTTGAACATACATATAATTGTTCAATTAGACACCAATGATGTTCTAATATGGCAACAAACATATTCCTTGACCTTTCGAAGACCAAGACATAGGCCTATTTTTTGACTACGTGAGATGTGCAGTAGTTAGTGCTGCAATGTTTTAGTGCCGGACCTATTCTAGCACGGCTGATTATTTCATTTCCGGCAGTGATGGAACTTTAGTCGCTTGCAGGTTCTCATTGCGTATGCGTACATGAAGTGCCGGACCACTACGTCTGGGTCTGGACCTATAGCAACAGCCTATTAATTTATATATATATATATGTGTGTGTGTGTATATATATATATATAATGAGTTAAATTGAAATAAACAAGAATAATATTTATTCAGCAAGCAAGGCACCATTCCTAGTATTAGTTCTCGAGAACCAAGGTTGGGTTAAATTGTAATTGTGTAATTAATTGCAGTTACATTACAATGAATGTGATCGTAATAAAGTTTTATGAGGCTATGTATATTTAATTTACCACTGTAATTGAATGCAACCCTGGTAGAATATATGAGTTAACAAAGAATACATAACTGAAAAACCCTGTTTAAAATTAACAGTAATATAACAGTATTTTCTTCTTTAAAACAATATAGCAACTAGTTGTATTCAGCCTATAAACTATTGCAATTTGCCATTTATGAAGCACTGTAATACATTTTGTGAAGCGTCAACTTGTAAAAAAAAAATTTTGAAGCAGTGTAATTGATTTGTTTGAAGTGTTGTAATTGCAATTTTATGATGCTGTATAATTAAAAATTGTAATCGGACCCGGTCCGGGTGAGGACTAAGAACTGAAGGTAGTATTGTCCCACAAAAAAGTTTTAGACAGCTAAATTACAAGCTCTGTAACACTGGACAATTTAAAGTGACAAAAAGGTCATGGTTTATAGGATATGCACCTAAAAGAGATAATAAAAACTAACCAAGTGCAACTAAACTCAAGAATATCACGCCAGTGGTTTACTCAGCATCTGACTTAGCACTGACATGTTAACTAGCGAGACTGATAAGCGCATGTGCAGTTCTATGAAAATCGAGTAACCTAGACTATTATTATGACATATTAGAAGCCGGCACACTCAGAACCAACACAGTCTCAAACTCTTGCCAGAAAGAGGACTAGTTTAGTAAACAAAGGCCAACATAGGTTGAATTTGGATGCAAACAGCATATTAATATTGTATTGACAAATATAGGAATAGGTGTATACAAATATGTTTTCATATGGCGAGCGAATTTTGCTAGACTTTGACACTCGTAACAGGGTTATTTAACAGTATGGCGCAGCCCATGAAATTAAGATGTGTGTTCAACAAAGTTTTCTTAGTAAACTACTGATGTGATATTCTTAATTGTAGTTGCAAATGGTTACTTTTTATTAACTCTTAGGTGCCTAGGTTCAAGACATGCCTTTTGGTTTCCTTTAAATGTCCGTGTTCAATGTCCCAGGTGATTGCAACATAGGACAACTCATTATTGAAAGCAATGGTCCGTGTGAAAATATTTATGTACAGATATGACTCACTCCCAGACCTGTAGTCCATTAAAATTTTGTAATTTTTCTTTCATTTATTCTGTTTGTGTATTTTAATAATGTGAAATAATAGTAATATGTAATTGTAATAGACGTTTTATTTTCTGTAATAGTAATAGATAAAAAAAATAATAGTAATAGATCCTAAAGTAACATTATTATTATTATTACTAACATTTATATAGCGCCATATATCCGGGACCAGCCCGTTCATAGACACGTACACACATTATAAGATGTACATGGCATCATAAGAAAAGTTTAAGAAAAAATAAATATATAATATATAAAATTATATATTGGTAAATGTAATTTTAGACTAAGCTTAAATAGACTAGCTATATTAAGTAACTAAAATACATGGCAAAGTGACTGAAATATTAAAATTATTAAATAAATAGCTATAATATATTAAAATTAATTAAAATATATAAAATAATAAATAGATAAAAATATAAAATATGACATTGTGTCCATAAATTTTTTTTCTTAAAGCACAGTTCCTCAGTGGAAGTAAGCCAGCTTAAATAAATTAGTTTTAAGGAGAGTCTTGAACTTAGTCAGATTGTCTATTTGTCGCATGTTTTCTGACAAAGAGTTCCAAAATTGTAGGTCCGGACACCGAGAAAGCTAGCTTTTCATAGCCCTTTAGGTTGTAACGCGGAAGTACCAGCAGGTACAGATAAGCAGATCGAAGGTTGTGGGTGGGCGAGTAGGGTGTTGTAAGACCTCGGATATACCCTGGTGCAAGGCCATTCAAGGCGGAAAATACGAGGACCAGTAGTTTATACTGGACCCGCCAGCGAATGGGAAGCCAGTGCAGCTCGATCAACACAGGAGTTATGTGCTGGTGCTTTCGCTGTCTTGCGATCAGACTGGCCGCCGAATTCTGCACCATCTGCAGCTTGTTCACGAGTGCCTCCGTGATGCCATACAACACTGCGTTGCTGTAATCCAGTCGTGATATCACTAGGGCGTGGACAAGTGTCTTACACGCATCAGTAGTAAGACAATGTATAATCTTTGAAATAGCGTAAAGATGATAGTACGCTGCCTTGCACATGCGCGACAAGTGTGACGACATTGTTAGTCCGCAGTCGATCGTAATACCGATGTTACGGATGGTTGGTGATGGAACAATGTTACATCCGCATACATTAATAGGTGTTTACGATTTATTACCGTGATGATAATAGCCTCGGTCTTGTTATCATTCAGCAGGAGATTGTGGTCAGACATCTACTGCCTCTCTTCTTTGATGCATCGCTCGATGCGATCAACTGCATCAGTAGCTTCTCCATCCCGCGTTCCACTCAGATCGACATACAGTTGAGTGTCATGTGCATAAAGATGGTATTGTACGTTATGCTTCCTGAAGATAGCACCCAATGGCAAAGTAAATGGAGAAAATAAGTGGACCCAGCACAGACCCTTGTGGGATGCCAGATTCGATCAGTCTGGGGAGTTGTGGCCACCAATGCATAATGTCTGAGTTCTGTTCGACGTATGACTTCAGCCTTGAATGCCTATGCTGTACAGCTGGCTGATTAACATCGAGTGGTCAACGGTGTCGAACGCTGCGCTCATATCGAGCAGCACTGCCAGCATGCCTTTCCTTCTGTCAAGAGAATGGAGATGGTCATTCTGGATGCGCACCAGCGCTGTCTCAGTACTGTGATGTTGCCTGTGTGCACCAACGCTGTCTCAGTACTGTGATGTTACCTGGATGCGCACCAACGCTGTCTCAGTACTGTGATGTTGCCTGTGTGCACCAATGCTGTCTCAGTACTGTGATGTTACCTGGATGCGCACCAACGCTGTCTCAGTACTGTGATGTTACCTGGATGTGCACCAACGCTGTCTCAGTACTGTGATGTTGCCTGTGTGCACCAATGCTGTCTCAGTACTGTGATGTTACCTGGATGCGCACCAACGCTGTCTCAGTACTGTGATGTTGCCTGTGGCGCTCCAGTAACTTTGACACAAATAACAAGTTTGATATTGGCCGGTAGTTGTTCATCGAGTCTGGATCAAGGTTAGGTTTCTTCAATAGAGGTGTAACCACAGCATGTTTGAAGTTTGCTGGCACGGACCCCGACTCGAGCGACATGTTGATGATTGTAGCAAATGTCGGCGCAAGAATATCATCATCTAAAACTTTCCGTGTGAAGTGCTCAAGAAAGTCATCCGCGAAATGTGCAACACCAGTCACTGGATTGGGAAGTTTTGGATCAGCCTTTCTCTTCACCAGGTCGTCCATGATCTGGAATAGTGCTTTGTTGTTACGTGCACATTTGTAAAAAAATTTTTGTAGAATTTGGCCTTAGCGTACTGTATTTGTTTGTATGTCTCACGTGGTCCAGTGTAGATATCTCGGTGAATCTGCAGCTTTGTCAGTCTCCATTTCCACTCTGCTTGCCTGAGCTTTCGCTTAGCAAGCAATAGTTCGTTTGAATGCCAAGGTGTGTTGGGACACACAGTAATTGACCGTGTGATCAGTGGAGCGTGGCTGTTTAACAGTCCTTTCAAAGTAGAGTCGTATTGTTGCAACAGGTCTGCAGTGTTGTTGCACGGACCAGGTGTGAAAGTTCTAAATCTGATCTGAATTTCGTTGAGTTAATTGCAGCATATTTGCAATAGGAAATCTGCTTCTTCGTTCGGTCCGGCTTTTTTGCTTGGAGCAGGCAGTGAACAGCGTCGTGATCAGTGAGCAGGGACCCCACCGTCACTGACATCACAACACTTCCAGAGGATGGCGTGATTACGAGGTCCAGAATATTGCCAATGGTATGTGTCGGATGACGAACGTGCTGCCACAAGTTGGTGGCATGCAGAAGATCGAAGAAATCGTTTGAGTCTTTATTTCCGGCCTTTCGATAGTGGATGTTAAAATCGCCCAAGATGATTAGTCCAGTCAACTGTGCTGTGAAAAATTTGAGGAGATTGGTGAACTCGGCCATAAACGTTCTGAAAGAGACTCCGCGTCGGCCCGTGGATGGAGGTCTGTAAACGAGTAGTAGTCTGGTGACACTTGATAGTGTGCTGAACATAACTTCGATGCACTGGAATGATGATGCTGGCCATGGTCGCGAGAAGATCATGTTTATACACAACTTATATAAAACACCGACTCCCCCATCCCATCAGTCGGACCGAGGTAGGTGGACGAAACTGTATCCCTCCGGGCTCATCTTGCTGGTGTTTGCAGTATCCTTTGGGTCATCGGTCAGCCACGTCTCTGTAAGCGCGATGATATCAAGATCATGTTCACATATATAATTGGTGATGAAATCCGTCTTATTTCTGATGGATCTTGCATTAAGCAGAGCAATGTATGTGTAGTTCAGAGAATTGGGTGGTTATTTCAGAGTAATCAGGTTGTCATGCATTTGTGAGGATGTGCATTTTGTTTGCTGCGTGCTTAGGGATTGGTCGATGACCGATCACAGATGGGGATACAGTGTTGTTAAGTCCACCTCGGCAGCCACGCTTAGTTGGAAGTCTCGCGGCAGTGCCGAGGTCATGTAATATGTTCCATGTTTTGGCATCCAATCGTGGTTGGAATGTTTGCCATTGGCCAATTGACAAGCAGTGTAGGTGTGCTGGGCTTGGTCTTGTTCTGTCATGTTTGACCAGATAATTATAGCCACTTGACACTGCCACTGAAGCGTGACGGCCGATCTGCAGGCAGGTTGATAGTGCTGGTTGTAGTCAAGCCTGATTGATCACCAATTCAGCAATGCAAGTAAAATACCAGTTCATAAAAACCATTAAAACTCACAGATGTGCTGCACTTGTAGACAATTGTCCATCGCACTGCAGTCCAAGTATACTCACTAACACCACTGTTGAAAAATCGATGTAAGACAACCACAACATGTAAAAATAATGATATTATACAGCTCTAGTACGGTGCAGCCACGTATGCGCAACCACATCATAGCATCTCATAATAGATAATAGTCTATTACTTTTCCGTTACATCTGTTGCTGCAAACTTACAAAATATCAGGTTTGTTTGCATGTTATTCCAACTGCTAGTAATTGTAAACAATGTACAGACAATGGCTGAGCCGTTATTCAAACAATATGAAAAGACCAGTAGGCTGATTATTTTATGTTAAACATATCTGATTATGTTATGGTTTCAGAAATACCTGCTCAATGAAACAATGCAGGAGTAGCAAGCCAATTACTAATTGTTGGGCTGGGTAAGGCTTCACACATTCATAGCACACACAAACCTGTATTGAATTTAAAGTAAGCTCATCGTACGCCACCATAATTTGATTTGAGCAGAATGGTAAAATTGCCACACAGACCCATTGTTCAAATTTGGACAAATGTTCACACCTCAGATGTTCAAACGGTGTACAAATGTATGTGTAGCTGCTACAAAGACTGAGTTCATATACAGTTCTAGGGTTGGATTGAGTACCACACTGGAAATAAACCCAGATCGCACCAGTACAAAAAAATGAGGTTCAGTTCATTTTCTTTCAGTTCCAATTCAACTTACTCAGAATCTTTTAATTCATATTCGAATTCAGCTTGGTGAAAATCTTTCAATTCAAATTCAGGAATTGAATTGAATAATTCAAATTAATTTTTTAATTCACCCCAGCACTGAGTCTAGGTAAACTAAGTTGTTAAAGTTGAATCACGATTAATGCTACCACATAATACAGCTTTTTTCAATTATAATCATGTCGGTGTCAGTAAGCTTATGTACCTTTTTTTTAACAATAAAATGCCACACAACCGAATTCACCGATTCCATTTGCAGGATCTATTACATTGATTGGAAGCAATTAAATTAAACGTTACAAAACACTTGCGTTCAATTGTTTTTATGTTGATGATGTGTAGATCTGCCTGCCTTTAAGCGCAAAATAAAACCAGATGAAACTCAAAACAGAATTTGAGGCCTTAGCAAGACTTGAAAATATTGCCCAAAATGGCTTAACTGCAAACACTGCTTTCAAAATGATCATTTATTTTAAATAATATATGCTTTACATTTTAAAATAGTTTTTATGTTTTGGTCAACCGAACCATTTTTCCATAAAAAAATCCATAAACCAACAAATAAAAAATAAAAGGCCTTACTGGGAGATTTAAAAGCATGAATGTGGCTAGGGTCTGCTTGTTCGCTTCCCATTCTCGGATGGGATAAATATTTTATAAGGCAGTCATGCAGCTGGGTTTACTTCAACCATTGGGGAATCTCACAACAGCTGACTCAGCATGCTATGAAAAGATTATGACCAGTTTTAATTATATAATTCTAGAGCTGTCCATTTTTATTGATCAGGACTTAAATTAGCTAATACTTGTCAGCCTAAAATAAGACAGCCACCTGGCAGTGAATTCTTCCCATACAGGTATCTATTATTAGTATATGACACATACGCTAGCTTCAAGAGAATAACAGTAATGTCGTTGTCTGTGTGTCTTGTCTTGTCTTGTAGTAATACTGGCCAACACTCCTATGGAGTCAAACGGTCAGGGTTAAATTGCTGTGGTTTTGTGATGTTGGCTATTGCATCTGGTAATGAATTCTGTCTGTATTAATGTTTCAATGTTGTACAAAACTAAATACAATATAGTTCCGACTAAAATTATGTGCGATTGTAAAGGATTGGTGTGTTTCTATTAGTTCACTGTGAGTGGAACATGCTGTCAGTGGTGGGCGGATGCACACACTGCATGCACGCACTGCATGCACGCACTGCATGCACGCACTGCATGCACGCACTGCATGTATGCACTGCATGCATGCACTGCACGTGCGCACGCACTGCACGTGCGAACACACTGCATGCGCACACGCACGCACTACATGCACTGCACGCACGCACTGCACGCACGCAATGCACGCAATGCATGCACCGCACGCACGCACCGCACTGCACGCACGCACGCACGCACGCACGCACCGCACACAGGCACGCACTGCACTGCACGCACGCACGCACTGCATGCATGCACTGCACGCATTGCACTGCACGCACACCCTGCATGCATGCACGCATTGCACTGCACGCACACACTGCACGCACGCACTGCACGCACACCCCGCACGCACACCCTGCACGCACACACTACACGCACACCCTGCATGCACGCACTGCATGCACGCACGCATTGCACTGCACGTACGAACGCACTGCACGCATGCACTGCACACATGCACTGCACGCACGCACGCACTGCACCCACGCACTGCACGCACGCACTACACTGCACTACACGCACGCACTGCATGCACTGCGCGCACGCACGCCCTGCACGCACGCCCTGCATGCACGCCACGCACGCACGCACTGCACGCACACACTGCATGCACGCACGCCTTGCATGCACGCACTGCATGCACACCCTGCATGCACACCCTGCATGCAAGCACGCACGCCCTGCATGCACGCCCTGCATGCACACCCTGCATGCACACACTGCACGCACGAACGCATCGAACTGCACGCACGCACTGCACGCACGCACTGCACGCACGCACTGCACGCACGCGCTGCACGCACGCACTGCACGCACGCACTGCACGCATGCACGCATGCACGCACTGCACGCACACACTGCACGCACGCACTGCATGCATGCACTGCACGCACGCACTGCATGCACTGCACGCACGCACTTCATGCACTGCACGCACGCACTGCACGCATGCCCTGCACGCACGCACTGCACGCACTGCACGCACACCCCGCATGCACGCACACATTGCACTGTATGCACGCACCGCACGCACGCACCGCACGCACGCACCGCACGCACGCACTGCATGCACGCATGCACTGCACTGCTGCACTGCACGCACGCACTGCACATGCACGCACTGCACATGCGCACACACTGCACGTGCGCATGCACTGCACGTGTGCACGCACTGCACGCGCACACGCACGCACTACATGCACTGCACGCAATGCACGCACGCAATGCACGCACTGCATGCACGCACGCAATGCACGCACTGCACGCACGCACTGCACTGCACGCACGCACTGCATGCACGCACTGCATGCACGCACGCATTGCACTGCATGCACACACTGCACGCACGCACTGCACGTACGCACTGCACGCAACCCTGCATGCATGCACGCATTGCACTGCACGTACGAACGCACTACACGCACGCACTGCATGCACGCACGCACTGCACTGCACTACACGCACGCATGCACTGCATGCACTGCGCGCGCGCACTGCACGCACGCACTGCACGCACACCCTGCACGCACGCACGCCCTGCACGCACGCCCTGCACGCATTGCACGCACACCCTGCATTCACGCACGCCTTGCATGCACGCACTGCATGCACACCCTGCATGCACGCCCTGCATGCACGCACTGCATGCACGCACTGCATGCATGAACGCACTGAACGAACTGCACGCACGCACGCACTGCACGCACGCACTGCACGCACTGCACGCACGCCCTGCATGCACGCACTGCACGCACTGCACGCACGCACTGCATGCATGCACGCACGCACTGCACGCACGCACTGCACGCACGCACGCACTGCACGAACACACTGCACGCACGCACGAACGCACGCATTGCACTGCACGCACTACACGCACGCACTGCACGCACACCCTGCACGCACACACGGCACGCACACCCTGCATGCACGCACTGCATGCACGCACGCATTGTACTGCCTGCACGCACGCAATGCACGCACGCACTGCACGAACGCACTGCACGCATGCAAGCAATGCACGCACGCACGCACTGCATGAACGCACTGCACGCACGCACGCACTGCACGCACTGCACGCAATGCACGCACGCACTGCATGCACACCCTGCACGTACACACTGCACGCACACCCTGCACGCACGCACTGCACGCACGCACTGCACGCATGCACTGCACGCACGCACGCACTGCACGTGTGCACGCACTGCACGCGCACACGCACGCACTACATGCACTGCACGCACGCACTGCACGCACGCAATGCATGCACGCACGCAATGCACGCTGCTGCATGCACGCACGCACGCAATGCACGCACGCAATGCACGCACGCAATGCACGCACTGCATGCACGCACTGTACGAACGCACTGCACGCACGCACTGCACGCACACCCTGCACGCATGCACTGCATGTACGCACGCACTGCACGCACGCATGCATTGCACGCACACAATGCACGCACTGCACGAACGCACTGCACGCACGCACTGCATGCACGCACTGCACGCACGCACTGCACGCACGCACTGCACGCACTGCACGCACGCACTGCACGCACTGCACGCTGCACTGCACGCACGCACTGCACGCATGCACTGCACGCACGCACTGCACGCACGCACTGCACGCACGCACTGCACGCACGCACTGCACGCACGCACTGCACGCACGCACGCACTGCATGAAAGCACTGCACGCACGCCCTGCATGCACCGCACGCACGCACTGTATGCACGCACTGCATGCATGCACGCACGCACTGCACGCACACCCTGCATCTGCATGCACACCCTGCATGCACTGCATGCACACCCTGCATGCACACCCTGCATGCACACCCTGCATGCACACACTGCATGCACGCACTGCACGCACGCACTGCACGCACGCACTGCATGCACGCACTGCATGCACGCCCTGCATGCACGCCCTGCATGCATGCACTGCATGCACGCCCTGCATGCACGCCCTGCATGCACGCCCTGCATGCTCGCACGCACTGCATGCATGTTACGCACACTTGGCAAATACACAGATTCAGCACATCTACTACACTGACTGATGCTTCATTGATACTACCAAGAACTTGAAGGAGTGCGCACGAAACAGACATCACATTTTTTATGTTTTTGTAATTCCAGACAAGTTAGCTGGCTGCCAATGCCACGTGATTCTTTGAGCGGTGCTACACTCCTGAAAATCGATGTTTTTGCATGTGCTTTCACTTCTGAAAAAGGGGTGCATGTCTATTAGGTTGTGCACTTTTAATGGGAACTTTACGGTAATAAACTGGCATTTCTAAAAACTCATTTACATGATTAATTGGAAATTTTATTCACAGTCTCCACTTGTTGGTGTTGGTGATTTACAGAGAAAGCAAATCCCAGATTAAGTCATTATCAGCATCTGAGATTATAGCAACTGCAAATGACTGCAGCTAAACATTGTGACCTCTGTGTAGTCAGGATGCCTGGGCAGCATTCCACATTGTGACCTCTGTGTTGTCAGGATGCCTGGACAGCATTCCACATTGTGACCTCTGTGTTGTCAGGATGCCTGGGCAGCGGTCCACATTATGACCTCTGTGTTGTCAGGATGCCTGGGCAGCGTTCCACATTGTGACCTCTGTTGTCAGGATGCCTGGGCAGCGTTCCACATTGACCAGGAATATTCCACCAAGTTTCTGGCCCCACTTTTCAAAGGGACGGTGGCTGAAGAGGAACAGGTAAGATTGTCTGTAGTAGGCATCATCTTGGGGGTTTTGTATAAAACTGGGAATACCGTTTTTAAATTTACTGCATTGGTAAATGCACGTTCTGTACCTCCAATTTTTTGTTTTGGGATAAGGATGTCGGTGATTTGGATCAATCATAATATTCCTATCCAGTTTTTTTGTGGATTATTGGAATTGTTTTATATTTACAAATCCCCTTAGCAATGCCTGATAGTAATTTGATCTCGCCAGGAAGCTGATATTCAATAATGCGCCAGCTGCCAATCCTCCTGTGTCTTATTGTCGGAGACCTTTGTATCGCCAGGAGCCCCAAGCTGCTTGCATTAGCACCATCGTTGGCAACAGTGAGTCATGGTAACATCCACAGAGACATTTATTTCTTCCGATGTAATGATGCAGTTTTCTCTCAGACCTGCCTCATTTTTTCTGTTGAAATCCATAGTTTTTTCTTAATTCTGTTTAAAGTCGTCAAATTTTTTCATTTGCTAGCCGGTCTGTAGCATGTAGTTGTGCTGTATTATAACTAAAGTTTGTTGTTTGATTTTATACTTTTGTGAATATGTTCTTTGTCACGATTTTTTCCATTTACTACAAATCTGTATACAAATGGGATACGGCCATATAAGCCCCCCCCAATTTTTTTTATTTCTGCCTACAGGAAATCTGTATAATATGCCAGGTTTGCACTTCTCTTATGTAACAATGCCGCTTTTCATGGTGGTGAACCATTGGTCTAATCTAAGCGTCTTTTGGAAGAATGTCGTGACGACTTGCACTAAGCTTTTAGAATTTTAGTGAGCACATGAAGCATGTTTTAATAAAGCAGTAAGTGCAGAAGAAATAAGACAGCAAAACTGATTATTTTGTCTTAAGCTCAATCTGTTGCTTGTACAATATAACAAGATTGAACAAGATTACCATCCAAATCAAACCATCCAAATGAGGACACGGAAGCCATTGGCTTTTCGAGAGGCCAATGATTATTTACACATGTGCAGCATGCCTTTCTGAAATATTTTTTTTAATAAGAAGGAACTGGGAGAAAGCTTATTTTGTTTAAAAAAATGCTCTGGTTTTGTCAACTGTACTTAGTTATTTTGCATCATACAATAAATCGTTTTTATCTGATAGTCATGTGCGAGGTGGTTATTATGGATATTGCTTAGCTGAGAAAGGAAAGAAATATTATAACTGAAATATATAAAATACAGGATTATTAAATTCTTTCAAATATATTATATTCCCATGTAAACAAATGTTTAGTTAAAAGGATATTCTTTGTGTGGTTGAACATACACATTCGCATATATGAAAAGATTCTGGAAAAAAATAACATAAAATAAAGATTTAACAGAAGGCTGGACTAGTGATGAATTAAAGTCAAAATATGACATTGTCTATAATTAAAATACCAGTAATCATTCCGATGCATATGGTGTTTGAGTGTATTTGAAATTGCTCCCAAAATGTTCCCCTAATGAAGTTTTAATGACTCCCCTCTGTTTGATTACACCAGCAAGTTGGCTTATCCCTTTATTGACACATCATTTGTACAACATCAATTTGAAATTAAAATGTTGATCTGGCCCCACGATCAGTTAGAATGGTTGAACTGCTGCTAGTGCTGTTTTGATTTATAAATTTTGTTGACGATTGATTTGTTCATGCTTCTGATCAAGGAATCGATCATAAACTTGTGTGATTGATCATTTTCGATTACAGTGTGTATATTAATTCCAAATTTAATTCTGCATAATGAATAAGATAATTGGATGTGAGTCTGCTCGGTGCAGCGCCACTGCCAATTGGCATTGTCTGATGAGCGAGCAAACCACATACCTTGACATGGTAACTGGTGAAACCGCAAATAAAACAAAAAACTTCTCTTTCATTGATATATATATTATTACAGAAATACATATAGCAACAGGGATATTTATGAAATGTATTGATTAACTTCTATGATCGATCAATGATCGGTTAGATAAACAATGATCGATCATGTAAATTTGACCAATCCCCTCCTCTACTCGTTGCAGACCGAGAATGAGATGAATCGGGACTTCCGGGAGCTGCGGGAAAAGGTGAAAGAGATGGGACTGATGAAGGCTAACCCCTGGTTCTTCATTGCCTACATTATCCATGTCATCGTGCTGGACGTGGCTGCTTTCTGGATACTCTGGTACTTTGGCAGTAGCTGGATGCCATGGTTGACCACTGTGGCCTTACTGACCATAGCACAGGTAAGTCCTTTCATGTCGGTCAGTCCGGTCCGGCTCTGTTATGTTCGTCACAAACATTGTTAGTGCTGTACTATTTTTTGTGCACACAGAAATCTGCACAATCAGTTTGAATGTACATTTGAAAATTGGTGTTGATTTGGGAATTTATTTCTGTACATCCATTTTACCTTTCATGGATTTCACGGAAGTAGCAAAAACACACTTTCATTTACGTTACTGATGTTGCTCGAAATGTTATTCCACACGCACTGCTAGATTTAAGTCAAAGACAATTGTATATGCTTTCACAAAATGCTCTCCTCAGATTCGTTGTAATGTAATGTAATGTAATGGAACTATCTTTCGAGTGTTAATGAAGTGTCAACAGTGTGTGTAATTACATTACTAATCCTAAGGTTAGATGTTAATATTGACACTTTGCTATTTATTGTTTGTTATCAGCCAATGTTAATTACGATTACCTTCAAGTTTCAGCACATTAATTAATTAAGATTAGGTAGTGTCATATTTAGGCGTTTATTTGCAAAACGTGTTTTGTCCATTTTGTGTGTTTCGAGATAAACCATGTTTTGTGTTGCACGTTTTTATGTGATGGATATGAAAACAGGTATTTCATTAGTCCTTAGCGTGGCATATTATGTGTTTTTCTGCAAAATTCTGTTACCTGCAACCATGACTACCAACTAGATGGCAGCACAAAACCACCCGTAGCTAAACATTTTTATCTTGACGTTTAATGCATTTTGCAAATAAACGCCTCATTTATTCTGTTGAATAGATTCAGACTGGGTGGATACAACACGACTATGGACATCACAGCGTACTGCCCACAGCATTCCTCAATCGTGTCGGACACTGGTTCACCATCGGCATTATCAAGGTACCCAGCATGCAATACTATCCCACAGTGCAGCTTGTGTCAGAAATGACTTTGTCAATAGAGTCACTGATGAACAGAACTCTTTTTTTCGAGATAATCAAATACAAGTACAACCTTTATACTTTGGACAAAAAAAACAGCAAATATAATTGCAAGTCAGTATATAATAGAATGGAAAATTAGAGAAATTCATACATTAAAACAACCAAGTTTTTGTAATGAAGTTTCTTACAACCATCTCCAGTGTCACTGGCACAAGCTGTAGCAAATGATCATCCAAGTTGCGCGTTATAACAAAATGTTTATTATTGCTTGACCATAATACAAAATAATCTTCTTTTTTTGGGTAAAAAAGACAGCATAATGTTATTTTGTGTATCGGTCAAACAGCAGTATATAAATAAATCTGTTTTTAATAAATTTGTTTTTAATAAATAATAATATTTGTTTATGTGAAATTGTCCACAATGACATTTGCTCGTTTTGCTGCATGTGAAACATTAAGATTTGATGGTGACGCGTGAAATGAATGTTGTGGGAACTGTTCCCATGCTGGACTACAGTTTACTCTTCTGAACATTGAATAGAAAGGGGCTACTTTTGTGAATGTTGTAGGTACTCGTGACCTTACCATTGTGAATGTTGTAGTTACTCGTGACCTTACCATTGTGAATGTTGTAGGTACTTGTGACCTTACCATTGTGAATGTTGTAGGTACTCGTGACCTTACCATTGTGAATGTTGTAGGTACTTGTGACCTTACCATTGTGAATGTTGTAGGTACTCGTGACCTTACCATTGTGAATGTTGTAGGTACTTGTGACCTTACCATTGTGAATGTTGTAGGTACTTGTGACCTTACCATTGTGAATGTTGTAGGTACTCATGACCTTACCATTGTGAATGTTGTAGGGGGCCTCTGCACACTGGTGGAACTTCCGCCATTCGCAGCACCACGCTAAGCCGAACTGTCTTCGCATGGACCCAGACATCTCGGTGGGCTACCTCTTCCTCATGGGGGATCATCTGCCAGTGCAACTGGGGCACAAGAAGAAGGGGTATATGCCCTACCAACACCAACAGAACTACTTCTGGCTGTGTGAGTAGTTGTCACGGCAACATCCAGGTGGCCCCATCATCAGTTGAGTAACATTGCAGAACAAATAATGGAATAATTTCGAAAACACTCTTGGGCTGAGTCAATCTTAATTCAGACCTGCAGATTTCCCATATGCAACATGGATTTTCGGGACTTGGAGAGGTAGACGGCTATATCCCAATTGTATACTGCTTTGTTTAAAATGGAAAAATCTTGATAAAGTACACATTTATTTGTGTTTGTTACATACGTAAGTATAAAATTTTATGAAAAAATAGTGGTCGAAGCACAAGGCAGATTTCTGGCGAGACTGGTGACCCTCAATCAGAATGCTATAAACCCACTAACCAATGACATTTTTTTGTATTGGATTTCAATATCAAATATGGATTTCAACCAATAAAATATGCTTCCAGTATCATTGTTAAAATTCCCATTGTGGCTTCTGCGGCAGTATGACCAAAACAATATTGTGCATAGGCGGCTAATTATGATGTTACCCGATCGTATAGTTGAGTTATAGTATAGATGATTCAACTGTCATGTATTATGCTTCAGTGGGGCCACCCGTGCTGCTGCCAATCTACTTCCACCTGGAAGTCATCTACTTCATCGTCAAACGCAAAGCGTGGTTGGTAAGGAGGATTCTTTTTCCGTGTGATGAAATACAGCCTTTGACATGGCTTTCTCTGTGTAGAAGATTGGGAGACCTGTGGTATCAGAGCCAGCGGTCTGGCTGGGCATTCGACTGATACAGTAATAGGAGTTGACAAATAAGAAACTACTAGCTTACACCCATCCATGTAGCAAAAGGGGTGAAACCACATTTGATTTTCACATGGGCTGTCATTATAACATTTCTTCGGATTCCTGCAAAATGTGTCCTACGATTTGATTTTCTTCAAAATTTCACAGCACATTGACGCTCCATTAACACACGTTGTGTGTAATTTGACAAAATCATATAACTTTCAGAAAAACACCCAAAGCATATACCCCACAAATACCATTGTTTCCAATTGTGGTTATATATATTTATGTAAGTATCATTGTTTGTCATTGTCTGTGGTTGTCTCCAGGACATATTCCACTGGGTGACTGTTGTTTGTCATTGTCTGTGGTTGTCTCCAGGACATATTCCACTGGGTGATTGTTGTTTGTCATTGTTTGTAGTTGTCTCCAGGACATATTCCACTGGATGACTGTTGTTTGTCATTGTCTGCGGTTGTCTCCAGGACATATTCCACTGGGTGATTGTTGTTTGTCATTGTTTGTAGTTGTCTCCAGGACATATTCCACTGGATGGCTATTGTTTGTCATTGTTTGTGGTTATCTCCAGGACATATTCCACTGGATGATTGTTGTTTGTCTTTGTTTGTAGTTGTCTCCAGGACATATTCCACTGGATGACTATTGTTTGTCATTGTTTGTGGTTATCTCCAGGACATATTCCACTGGATGACTGTTGTTTGCCATTGTTTGTAGTTGTCTCCAGGACATATTCCACTGGATGACTGTTGTTTATCATTGTTTGTAGTTGTCTCCAGGATATATTCCACTGGATGACTGTTGTTTGTCATTGTTTGTAGTTGTCTCCAGAACATATTCCACTGGGTGACTGTTGTGTGTCATTGTGTGTAGTTGTCTCCAGGACATATTCCACTGGATGACTGTTGTTTGTCATTGTTTGTAGTTGTCTCCAGGACATATTCCACTGGATGACTGTTGTTTGTCATTGTTTGTAGTTGTCTCCAGGATATATTCCACTGGATGACTGTTGTTTGTCATTGTTTGTAGTTGTCTCCAGAACATATTCCACTGGGTGACTGTTGTGTGTCATTGTGTGTAGTTGTCTCCAGGACATATTCCACTGGTTGACTGTTGTTTGTCATTGTTTGTAGTTGTCTCCAGGATATATTCCACTGGATGACTGCTGTTTGTCATTGTTTGTGGTTGTCTCCAGGACATATTCCACTGGGTGACTGTTGTTTGTCATTGTTTGTGGTTGTCTCCAGGACATATTCCACTGGATGATTGTCAGCAAATTAAAGTTAGATGCAAATAAACAGGGTTTATTATTATTGGCACACAAAAGCAGCAAGGTAAAATGTATTGTTTTATCCTGACACCTATGCTGAGCCAGTATTTCACACCAGCCGTCTCAGCACGGAATTTTGGAGTCACCTTTGATAATAATGTAAATTTTAGACATCATATTTCACATCATATTCGTGACCTTCGTCGTATTCGCCGGTATTTGTCTTCTGCTGTCACCAAAACTATTGCAACTGCTTTTGTAAGCAGTAGACCTGACTACTGCAAATCCCTTTATCCTAATATTGCCCTCAAGGACATCTTGAAACTTCATCTTGTGCAAAATTGTTTGGCAGGTGTAGCTACCCAGTCTCCTCATTTCTCGCACTCAGTACCACTTCTTAAATCATTGCATTGGCCAATATCGCATTATTTTTAAGATCTGTGCAAATACCTGTCAAGCATTTTCATCCATCCAACCAGCGTATTTACATTCATGCCCACTCTTGCAAGACAGCCCAGACAGCTTCGATCATCTAATTCTAATCTACGTTTGTTTCCAGTATTAAGACAACTGTCGGAACTAGAGTTTTTCAGATTCTGCACTGACTCTGGAACTCACTCCCTGCTATATATATTTGTGTCTGTCATTGTTTATGGATGTAGTTAGTATATATTTGTGATGTTGTCATTGTTTATGGATGTAGTTAGTATATATTTGTGATGTTGTCATTGTTTATGGATGTATATATTTATGTTGGTGTCACTGTTTATGGATGTAGTATATATTTGTATCTGTCATTGTTCATGGATGTAGCATATATTTGTGTTGGTGACAATGTTTATGGATGTAGTATATATTTGTATTTGTCATTGTTTATGAATGTAGTATATATTTGTGTGGGTGTTGTTGTTTATGGATGTAGTTAGTATATATTTGTGTCTGTGTCATTGCTTATGAATGTAGTATATATTTGTGTTGGTGTCATTGTTTATGGACGTAGTATATATTTGTATATGTCATTGTTTGTGGATGTAGTATATATTTGTGTTGGTATCATTGTTTATGGATGTAGCATGTATTTGTGTTGGTGACATTGTTTATGGATGTAGTACCGGTATATATTTGTGATGTCATTGTTTATGGATGTAGTACGTTTATTTCTGTGTCATTGTTTAAGGATGTAGTATATATTTGTGGATGTCATTGTTTGTGGATATAGTATATATTTGTGTTGGTGTCATTGTTTATGGATGTAGTATATATTTGTGTCTGTGTCATTGTTTATGGATGCAGTATATATTTGTGTCGATGTCATTGTTTATGGATGTAGTATAAATTTGTGTCATGTCATTGTTTATGGCTAAGTCGTATGTTTGCGATTGTGGTACCTATATATTTGTGTTGATGTCAGTGTCGTCTGTGTTACAGGACCTGGCCTGGATGCTGTGCTACTTTGTAAGGTTCTTCTACATGTACGGCCGTCTGTTGGGAGGCTGGGGAGCCTTCACACTCTACATGTTGGAGCGGTATGCAGTCTTAGTGTTTTTTGCCACGTCTCTCACTAGACGGATAAAAAAATGCACAGGTTCTTTTGTACATATTGTTTATATTTTGTACATATTTATACAGCAAATGTCCTACCAGAGAGAACACAAGTTCTTGGAATAACATGTTGTATATTTTGTGTTATTATTATTATTAAAAAGTATCTTTTCGCAGTCGTGACACCACTTACCTTCAATTACTGTTGTGTGCCAAAATGATATCCAAAATTTAACTACTGATGTAAAAAGAATTCTTTGTTTTGATGTTGGCACTACTTATGAAGGGGGCTTGGTGTCATATTGATGTGCTGTAAAGGTAGGTAAAGGTAAAGTCATTCCCCAGGCATTACGCCTTAGGAAGCCCTGAAGGCTTATATGGCCAGTGCTTAAACCTGGTTTCTGTAGTGCGAAGGGCAGTTATACTGACTCTCCTGGACGGGACACTAGTCCATCGCAGGTACCTTCCAAACAGTGTTTGCCTCAGTCTACTCAGCTGCAAATGAGTGCAAAGTAGGGTAAACGAAATTGCCTAAGCTTCGAAAACCGTGCCCAGTGTGGGCCTTGAACTTGCAACCCTTGAATTTAGAGTCCAACACCTTAACCACTAGGCCACGGCTACCCCCCCGTGATGTGCTGTGCAAAAGCATAATAAAATTTATGTTTTCGTCTTCTCTAAATAAATTAGTTACATTGTCTGATGTGTGCTGTTGTGTGGCACAATGTCCGATTTACACTTCATTCCCTGGCAGGCCTGTTCATTCCCCCACTGACTTGACTTGACTGACAGCCAAACCGTAACCTCTGCACAAAAACTATTCCTTCGCAAAATTCCAAACTGTCTGCAGCCAGGAACTCGCGTATACAGCTGGGTGAACTGAGACAACGTGGACTTAACAAAATTGCCCAGGCTTTGAGATGACAGCCAGAGGATCAAAACCAAAGCCCTCTCAGTTATAAGGTATTAGAAACTACAATAGAGATGATTATATCTCTTTGTTGAATGATTTCAGATTCCTCGAGAGTCATTGGTTCCTGTTTGTCACCCAGAGCAACCACGTTCCCATGGAGATTGACCACGATCAGAAACATGATTGGCCAGTGGCTCAGACTATCTCCACATGTAACATTGCAGGCAGTCCCTTTAACGACTGGTTCACTGGTCACTTGAACTACCAGGTCGAACATCAGTGAGTCAATCCTTCCTTGCTGTTGTAAATGTTCCTGATATACTCCCTGTATTATGTCTCTACATCTTCAAACAGCATCGCAGATTGATACCAACGATGCTGATTAAATAAGTATTTTTTATTTTAAAGTTATGTAGACAGTAGACCTATTATTGCGCAGAGATGCCAAAGACCCTGATTTATTAATAATATTTCTAATGAACATTGCATGTGTTTATCTCATAATAACTGTGGTGACTTTATGAAGCATTGCTCTCGAGTGCCAAATAAACGTATAGGCCAAATAAAAGTATAGGGTGGCAAATCGGTCAAATTTAATAATAGTATAGTGCCGAATAACAGTACAGGTGGGCAAATTGTTCAAAACAAATAGCAGTACAGTGTGAAAAAGTCACTAGTATACTTGTCTTTTTTAGCGTTGAAGCTAAATTGCTTGACTTGACGTGAAGGCGTCCGTAGTAAACTACGCGGATCGCCGTGTATTTCGGGTTTTTTCCCTCGGAATATGCATAAACTTTGTGCATATTCACGTTGCGTCAATGCATATATAGTAACCGCGTTTTTTATCTGTGAAAAACGGGGAATTTTCGTTTTTAAATGGACATTAAAGTTTTATTGAATAGAATATGCAAGCCCATTTCAGGGAAAACCGCCGCCAGGCAGTTTCGACTGGTTTGAAATTGAGGTGCTGCGCACGGTGGCCATTAATAATTTTACGGTCGGTTTACGCGGTGATAATGGCATTTTAACTAATAATATACCATGTCGAGCTCCTGATAAATAAGGATTCTGACCGATTCATCTAATCATGGAAATCTAACGGTTTAACACTTCGGGATCAAAGTCTAGGATCCTCAGAAGCACGAGATCCCGCTAAATTCATGACTGTCGTTCGAAAGGATGAAAACTTAGCTGTCAGAGGGAGTCACATGCAGGCTCCAGTTGGGAGCAGGTGATTTTAGCGTGAACGGTAAACCGCTCTGTGGATGATTGATTAGCACTAGCAACAGGGAGTGAGAGCGATTGCTCTCCTAAAAATTATACCCTGCATAATTTGCCACGTTTATCGGAGAATATAGGCTGGCACAAATGTCTAAATATAATTATAGTATAGTGCCAAATAAGGTGCGTTTAAGGTGGCATTTTTCATCAAATAAATACGCATATAGGGACGCTTAATCGGCAGACAAGAGTAGTGTTCTCATTAAGTCTTATTAGTATCATAGAACTTTTGTGTCTGTTTCTACTTTGTAAAAACACATGAAAATTATTGTCTTGTGTCATTTAATTACTGCCATTGGTTGCAACAGTTACAGTTATGTCAATCAGTCAATCAATCAAAATCAATGATGTCATGTCTGCATTCCTCCAGCATGTTCCCGATGATGCCGAGACATAACTACCACAAGGTGGCACCACTGGTCCAGTCGTTATGCAAGAAGCATGGGTTGCCGTACATCGTCAAACCAATGTCAACTGCTTTTATTGATGTCATTAGGTAAGCCAAATGCTAGTTACAAGGATTGCGTACTGTCATGGGCTCTGAGCGTTGATGTCCTTTGGGGCAGTTCACGTTCAAATTGCAGTGTAGTGTCATAGGGCTTATATCTAAAATATTTGTTACCGTTTGATGACAGCAATTTGACTGGCAGTTTGTTGTTGAATAACCGTTATTTTCCAGATTGATTACGCTTTTCTGTTATATTTTTATTTGCATACTATGTGAGACATAAAAAAAATCTGTTGGTTATTTGTCAGCGTCAACTAAAAAAATTTTATTTGTGGCATCCTCCTACTCCTAAGTAGTAAACTGAGAACTAAGAGTTACACCAGTTTACTGGTTTGTGGCTTCACCTAAAAAACAATATGGCTAAAAAATTTGCAAATTATCTA
The DNA here is from genome assembly GCA_033239005.1 of Lamellibrachia satsuma. NCBI lineage: Eukaryota > Metazoa > Annelida > Polychaeta > Sabellida > Siboglinidae > Lamellibrachia > Lamellibrachia satsuma. The sequence goes on from BSQZ01000009.1 coordinate 7,294,653, forward strand.
GCATGCGGTGTCAGAAATGTGGAATTAGCATGGTTGATTTCCTCTTCATTTTAGTAATTCAGAAAGGAATCATAAATGTACTACTGTCAGAGTAGCAGTTACTGTTGCTTTTGTATTTTACAATGGTTACAGTTGTAATGCTATAACTAATGCTAGTACAATGAACAATTATTTTAATTTACTTTGTCCTTCTGTTGCAGATCTCTCAAGAAGTCTGGTCGTCTATGGTACAAAGCCTACTACTTTGAGTGATTCGTTATGCATTTGCTTGAACCTTTCTGACTGGTTACAGTCCCAACGATTGTTACAGTAATAAAGATTGGCTGCTTTTTATATCACTTCACCACTGTTACTGCTATAACATCTTCATTCAAGTAACGTTTTATAGTAGCTGTTTAAATATACATGCATGTGTAATTTCATTAATAATGGTAGTTATTATGAAGTTATCACAGTGCAGCTGGTTCAGTCTCTAATTATATTGTCGTGTTATCATTGCTTCAGTTATTGTGGGTAGTTTTATTAAACTGCTCTTTATTTGTTAATAGCAAACTATTTCGAGTTTGTCAGTTCAATTTACCGTTTCACAGAAAGTGTTGGCTTTAAGCTGATATTTAAAAACTGTGTTTGTCCAAGTCCTTTGGTACTGCTTTGTTGGTATAATGCAGAGTAAATTGGTAAGACTTAGGTGTAGCAGTAAATGTTGGGACTATGAAATACTGATGTACCATATTTCATATCTATGCATTTTTTTATGTATATTCATCACTTGCTCAGTGTGCTAGGAAATACTCACCCATGAAAATGTTTTAAATCTGGCACAATTCTATTATTTGGAAGTGTGATGACCATTTCTATAAAGTGTTCCAAGAGCTGTTAGAAGACCGTAATTATGATGAACATTAATGTAGATAAAAAATTCACCACAAGGACATCTCATTTGTAACTTCCACCAGTGTAAATCCAGTCAGCTACTGGCAGGACCTTAAAATGTGTTGATTATTTGTAATTTTCTGTTATGACCATGTTTGGATGGCATGCCAGATTTGTTTGTGTTCGTAGATGCAAAGCATTAACTGTGTTCCTTCTACGATCTAACAAACTGCTGAACAAGTGCCCTGGGCTTTGCAGTTGTAATTAGAAACATTCCCAGCCGTCTTTAGGGGCTTACTTTATTTATTACATAATAGAATTTGTAATTCTTTACAAATGTGTTGAATGTGTGAACATGGGTTTTTACTTTATCGTCTTGTGCCACATAGAACATATGGTGAAATCAAGAATGGTGTTTGCATGCACATGCGTTCTTAGTAATTAATCTTAGCGATATTATAATGTTTGTCTATGTGATTGCTTTTATTTTATTTCATTTCCTGCTTGTGCAGTGCACATCTGTAACATTATACGTTGTAATAATATACATTGCCAGTTACAGTATTACCTAGGTAATTTATTTATTACGTTTTAGGGTTGCTGGCTCAAGACGTGGCATTAAAGACGTTATGATCTCTGGGAAATGGATGTTAGTGTCATAGTTGTAGTTGTAAGATTTGCAGAAAAAAATTGTGGATGCCTTAAAAAGGGTAAATGAATGGTTTTAGAAGTTTGGGTAAAAGGGTACATGAACAGTACAGTGCCCCTGTGTAATTCTTGTTAGAGATGTTTACCATATTGATAATAGGTTAATAATTGTACCAAACAGTTTGGTACACAATAAAACTAAGAAGTGGCAACATAAATTAAAAGATTGCAACATAAAAGGATGGTTTAACAAGATTTAACAAGATTGCCATCTCGAACAAGTTCTAGATGGCAAGTGGACAAGGAAGCCATTGGCTTATCGAGAGTCCAACAATTTTCTCATCTATGTGTAGCCCGCCCTTATCAGATATCTGTCAATTCTATTTTTAAACATATTCACACTACTAGCATTAACACAATCGTTTGGCAGTTTGTTCCATTCATTTATCACCCTCTGTGAGAATGAGTACTTTCTCATGTCCAACCTACACTGCTCCTTAACTAATGCTGCTTTGTGTCCTCTGGTTCTACTGCCTTCTTTAAGTTTGAAGAACATATTCCTATCAACATCCTCATAACCGTTCACTATTTTAAACACTTCTATTTGGTCTCCTCTTAGTCTCCTGGTCTCTAGTGTTGTCAAACCACATTGTAATAAGCGACTTTCGTAACTAAGGTCTCTTAATTCTGGAATCATCTTAGTTGCTCTTCGTTGTATTCTTTCTAGCTTATCTATGTCTTTTTTACGATATGGCCTCCATGCTTGAATACAATATTCCAAATGTGGTCTAACTATTGCTTTGTACAGGGGTACAATTAGATGTTTCTCCTTATACGTGATAGTTCTCCTAATTAGGCCTAGAATTTGATTTCCTTCGAAGCAGCAATCCCACATTGCTCTGAAACTTTCATGTCAGCATTAAATATTACTCCTAAATCCTTTTCTTGTGTGGTTCTACCTAGTACAGCATCCCCATTTTATATTCCTCGTCCATATTTCCATGTCCTATGTGTATACATTTACACTTCCCAAAATTGAATAACATTTGCCATTTTTCTGACCATTTAACTAATTTTTCTAGATCATCCTGTAAACTTTGTTTATCTGTATCATTAGTAACCTTTCTGAATACCTTTGTGTCATCTGCAAATTTGAGTACTTTGCTAGATATGTCATCCTCCAAATCATTTATATATATTAAAAACAGTATAGGGCCTAACACTGATCCCTGTGGTACCCCACTCAAAACAGATTTCCAGTTTGAAATCTTACCATCTACTATTACTCTCTGTCTTCTGTGTGTAAGCCACTTTTCTATCCAGTTGATTACATCATTGCCTATACCATGGGCTTTTAGTTTAAGTAACAATCTTTGATGTGGCACTTTATCGAAAGCTTTCTGAAAATCTAAGTAGACAACATCCACTGGTGACCGTCATCTACCCACTTTGTAATTTCTTCTAAAAACATAAGAGATTGGTTAGACATGACCTTGCTTTTAGGAATCCATGTTGAGATGTATTTATTAATTTATGTTTTATGAGGAATTCCACCATGTGGTCTCTAATTAATGTTTCAAGTAATTTACATACAACTGATGTTAAACTCACTGGTCTGTAATTTTCTGGCTTCTTCCTCGATCCCTTCTTAAACAGCGGCGTAATGTTTGCTTCTTTCCATTCTGAAGGAACTATTCCTTCTTCTAGTGACAAGTTAAATAAGTTTGCAAGTGGTGTACTAATTTGATCAACAATTTCCTTTAGCAGTTTTGGTGGTATCCCATCAACTCCAGGTGATTTATTATCTTTCATCTTCTTAATTTTCTTTGCTATCATTTCAGGAGTTACAAATAACTGCCCTAAATATTCTGATGTATTGCCCTCAAATTTAGTTAATGGAACTGGAAGTGAGCTGATATCTTCTGTGGTAAAAACTGAGCTGAAATACTCATTCAGGACCTCTGCCATTTGGAACCCATCTGAAATTATGTTTTCACTGTTGCTTTCCAGTGGTCCGACCTTATCTCGAACTTTCTGTTTACTCCTTACATAAGCATAGAAACTCTTGCTGTCATTTTTTATATTACCTGCCAATTTTTGTTCAAAGGTTCTTTTAGATTTTCTAATTTCAGTAGTAGCTAGGTTAAGTGCCTCTTTGTAGTTGGTGTAGTCTTCTACATTTCCAGTGTGTTTATAGACCTTCCACAGCATCTGTTTGTGAGCAATTTTTCTAATAGCTTCTTTTGACAGGTGTTTTTTCCTGGATCTTTTCCCTTGTTTTCTTAATGGAATACATTTCTCAATAATGCCCTCAATCTCATATTTTAAACAAGTCCAGCATTCTGTTGCTGTCTTGTTCTTCAGCAAATTATTCCAATCTATATTTGCTAGATATGTTCTCATCACTTTATATCTGCCTTTGTTGAAGTTCCTCCTCCATTGTTTTTTATATGTATTCCTGTTTTTACTTTTATATTAAAATGGATTTGGTTATGGTCACTTGAACCCAAAGGTTCGTGTACTTTAACATTGTCAACTAATTCATTTTGAGAAGACAAAATTAAATCTAACACATTCCCACCTCTGGTTGGTTCCAAGACATGTTGAGTAAGGAAACAATCCTGTGTTAGAAGTAGAAACTGATGGTCGTCCCCTCCAGCACTCTCTAATGATTCCCATTGTATATGGCCATGGTTAAAATCACCCATTATAACACATTCTCCTTGCTCACCTCCCTATTGCCTTTTGTAATTTTACATCTTCCCTCTTCTCCTATGTTAGGACTACGATAAACTACTCCTATTGTTAATGTTGAGTTCCTGGTAACTATGTTACACCAAATTGCTTCCACACTATCTGCTTCACTTTTCAGAGTAATTTCATATGCTTGGATAGATTCTTTAATATACAAAATGACTCCACCTCCCTTCTTTCTCGTCTATCCTTCCTAAACATTACATAGCCTGTCAGTGCTAACTCAGCATCTACTATATCTTCATTTGCCCATGATTCTGTGATGCCTATTACATGAGGATCAATATCTGCTACCATAATGTCTAACTCACTTTTTTATTTACTATGCTCCTGGCATTTAAGCATACACATTTAAGTTCATTGTCTGAAATTATTGGTGAACATTTCTTTGGATGTGTATTTGTAGTAGTACTCCTTTGAGTTTTCTCTGTCAGTTCCCCCTGCGCATCTAGTTTAAATAATCTATGGTACCTGTGCCCTCGTCGACAACTCTAACAAACTCACACGCAAGAACTGCAGCGCCCTTCCCTGTCAGATGAAGTCCATCTCTCATGAAAAAGTCACCTCTTCCCACAAAGTTTAACCACATGTCTACGAAGCCTACTCCCTCCTCCATACATACCTTCTGTACCTGTGTGTTGATCGCCATCCTTCTACAGTTCCTATATTCCTCACCCCTGCCTCCCATTATTGGTAATATCCCCGACAATACGATCTGCCCAACTCGTGCCTCTTTGAGTGTCTTGATCAACCTCCTGTACTTACCAATGATGGCTGACGTTCCCTCCTTATCTGCATTGTTCGTTCCCACATGCACGAGAACAGCACCTCCCGTGCCACCACCCATGACCTGTCCTGCCTTCTCTGCTATATCCTCTACTTTTGCCCCTGGTAGGCATACTGTTATGTCATCTCCTCTATTTACAATTTTATCCACTTTCCTAATGATGGAATCCCCCATAAATGGTAAGTGCTTCCGCGTTGTGACAGAGGCTGTATGTGACTAATGCCCATGAAGCATTCATGAAATTATGTTATGTTAATTTTGAGATTAAGGTGACTGGCGGTTCAGTCGATAGTTGTGCTGCTCTAAATGTGAGCATTTTCTTGTTCTAGCATTTCACATTTTAGTGACAATTTAGTATCAAACGCTGTGATACTGTTTAACTTGTTTATTAAAGTTGTCTTTACACATTGAGAAGTGTTGTTGTTATTGTCTAAGCATTCAGACACTACTGGTTGCTTTAAAACCCGTATGTGACTAGCTTATTGCACCTAGCATCCATGTCCTAAATGCATGTTTTGTGTAAGAGATCTTGTTTTTGTCTATACTGTGTTAATAATATGTTATTATTAATTTATTTAACAGTTGTTCACTGACTATCTACTTCACACAGCCTGATATAAAGAATAATCCATACAAAAATAATATTGATATTTTTGTCAATGTGTTTGGTGTTTATTCTTTCATACAAAAAGGACCACTATAATCTTTCAGCTGCAATAATTACATTTATTTAACGTAACCATAGTACAGTGCCCATCTACGAGTGTCACAATAATTTAAACATCCACAGTGTTTATAAGTTCATCAGTCCATAGCTCAAGAAAGCAATACGTCCCTTTATCTGTGTGACATTCTGTTAAGAGAGATAACTGCCTGCTACACTCGGACTGACATGATTGCAGAACGTTAACAAACCGGTGATACAGCAATGAACGATATCTCACACCTGATTGTTACTGCCAGTATTTGCTACACATTCATGTTTATAATGACACAATTTTAAACAGTAATCCGTGGCAGAGACGAATTGTATATTTTGTGACTGGACTTTGGAGAGGAGTGTATTGTATATAAGTAAATGTGGTGTTGGGACATTGCGGGGAACACATTTGAAATGGTAGGGTGTTCGAAAGCAGCATTGGTTAAATGTACTTTATTTTATAATATTATATTGCTTGTGTGCTGTTTGTACTGTGTTGTTCATATTGGTAATATGCCAGGGGATGCCCAAATGAAAGTTTTACTCTTGAGTGCCGAATAAGCGTCCCTATACTATAGCTATACGCGTATGTATTTGATGAAATATGCCACCCTATACGCACCTTATTTGGCACTATACTATTATTAAATTTAAACATTTGTGCCAGCCTATATTCTCCGATAGTCGTGGCAAATTATGCAGGGCATACTTTTTAAGAGAACAACCCCTCTCACTCCCTGTTGCTAGCGCTAATCAATCATCCGCGGAGCGGTTTACCGCTCGCACTAAAATCACTTGCTCCCAACTAGAGTTGCATGTGGCTCTCTCTGACGGCTTTCGTCCTTTCGAACGACAGTCGTGAATTTAACGGGATCCCCGTGCTTCTGAGGATCCTAGATTAGACCATTAGAATTCCATGATTAGATGAATCCGTCAGAATCCTTAGCTCTCGGGAGCACGACATGGTATTTTATTAGTTTAAACGCCTTTATCATCGCGTAAATCGATCTACATGGCCGCCATGCGCAGCGCCTCAAGCCGGCTGGCGGCGGTTTCCCCTGAAACGCCTTGGCTTCGCGTCGAGTAAAAAAAATTGCTTCGGCGCTAAAAAGGCAAATATACTAGAGATTTTTTTGTGCTGTACTATTATTTGTTTTGAACAATTTGCTCCCCCCCATACTGTTATTCGGTACTATACTATTATTAAATTTGACCGATTTGCCACCCTATAGCTATGCCTATACTGTTATTTGGCCTATACGTTTATTCGGCACTCAAGAGTACAATGTTATGACTCACTATATAGAGGGAGGGAGGACAAACAAAATAAGAGATTACAGTGAAGTGAGTGGGGCGCGGTGGTCGTGTGGTAGAGCGTCGGGCTATCGGTCGAAGGGACCGGGGTTCAAAACCACCTGCTAACGTTTCGAAACTTGGGCAAGTTCGTTCACCCCACTTAGCCCGTGTCTTTCGGAAGAGACTAAAAACCATTGGTCCCTTCTATCTGCTGTCTATGTCAGGGGAATTAAAAGATCACACGCAAGAAAATGAAAAAAACCTGTGATGGACTCACAAACTCTAGAGAAGGACACTCTTAAAAACCTTGCACGTTGTCGTACACATAGTGACGATAGTAAAATAACGGAAGAAGAATGACGTTTTGCCATTCTATCACGATGGCTCGGGGAATTAGCGGATCACCTTACAGAACTGGTGTGTAGAACCATTTCCACAACACTGAATCTAACGGTTGCTTCAGCGTACTACTCAAGGGAGAATATATTATACCGGCCCCTAAACCACTGTAGTCTCCCGCCGACTACTGGTATAACCTGGTATAACCATGTGTTGTAGTATTCAAACAGGAACTATAGGAATGTTGGCCCCTTATATACTTATATACTAGGCATACACAACGAGGTGAGCTTATGGTGTGAACCCTTCACACATGTTTAATTTAGAAGAAGATTTGTGTTTATTTGACCAATGTAACATTTCAAAAGATATACACATACATTTATATTAACAAAACAATAATACATAGTATAAGTTTGTAATTTTACTATGAACGTGGTGTGTATTAAGATGTATAAGGTAATGGTAATAGGGTGAGGAGACTCCTCTAAGACTAACTAGTCGCTATCGAGGAGCCACCTATAAATTGGAACATTTATAATTTAGTAAATTAAATTAGTTGGCCTAACAAGTTATAGTATTTTATAAAGAGAAAAATAAAAATAAATACAATTAATACAGTTCGTGCAACAAGTGCAAATCTTGCAAATAGAAGGAAAACGAAGTGTAATGCACGTATGCGTGCGTGCGTGTATGCAAATTTTAATTTAGCTCACGGCAACATCTAATGACACTTATTTAGTCGGTAAAACGTCATCAGGGAAATGCAACCCATGCATGGCATTCGCAACCTGTAAGCTGGTCTTGAAACACCCTTTTCTTTCTTTACATATTTTATCCGACTGGCTGTGAACATCTGCACTGCAGTAATCCTTGAATGGAACACCACATCTAGCAACTGCAACGTGTGTCATAGACACTGAATGTGTACTGAAACCGATGTCATACAAACCAAACGTACACATTGCACACGAAATGCGGTATTGCGTAAATGTGTCAACACTCTTACCGCATTATTCGGATTGGTCGTGTTGCACTTCATAGCAATGGTAGGTGCGTTAACAAGGCACCAGCTTCACAGGAATTGTTATGTAAGCCATGCTAAATTGAAGAAATCCGTGCTGGCTGGTAAATAGAAATATACCCTTATTGGACGCCGCAGGTCATTTTGTGATGTGTTGAATGCTCACGGGCAATAGAAACACGGTATCACCTCTGCTGGATACAAACAACGGAATATGATATGCATTGTCCACGCACGTCGGTAGACGATGTTGCCCGTGGTTGCATATGCCATAGTGTCATGTCTAGGTCGATCGTGTCAATAGACCGGTGCCAATTTCAGATAATTAAAACCCTGTAAGCACTGTTTAGCAGTGTGACAACCAACGGTTTTAGGGTGATTTGGGCATGCTGAAACCCAAAAATCGTGTTGGGAAACTGTGAGACGGGTCCTTGGTCCCAAACATTACAAGAAACTAAAAAGGCGCCCGATTTGCCAACGGAATAGACAACCACTCTTATAATTAGTATAGTAATGATCACATAATAAATAAAATTGTATAATTACCCCATGTTGGCCAATAAGCTTCTAATTGTGATACTTTGCTTTTCATAAAATGATTTGGTTGCGATATATAGGAGGAGAGCTATGAAAGTGTTTCTTACCAACGGGTATAACAACGTCCAATGAGGTAACACAGGTATGTGCGTATTCATAATCACTCCCTATATTGACAATTCAACAATATAATGACATAAATATTTTTCTCACTTAAGAAAGGTAGAAGTACTAGAGAATATGATTTAACATTTGTGAAGGAACAGTGTAAATTAGATATCAGAAAGTACACAGAGGACAATCAATGAATCGAACAACACTGATTACCTAACAGATTGATGTAAATGCTAGCAACGTGAATATGCAGTGTGTATGTACACAGGTCGATCTGTCATGACGCGCCTAGTAGTGTGGCGTGGCGTGGCGTGGCGTGGCGTGGCGTGGCGTGGCGTGGCGTGGCGTGGCGTGGCGTGGCGTGGCGTGGCGTGGCGTGGTGAGTAGTTGGTAGTGCATGCGCTTCACACTCTCGCTTCTAGCTGCAGCCACCAGCTCCCTTTGGGGTGGGGATGAAAGTGGACATCAGTTCGCAAGCCTCCCTTGCTGATACATATAGCCTCTTCATAGACAAAACCCTAACTTAACCACCCACAGGTACACCAAGGATACTTGGCGCGCTGCGGCAACGGGGAGCATACTGGAGCCCCCCCTCACATGTGCAGTATGCAGGGTCAACCTGTCTGTGGATCCGTCCCGACGCTCACTGATCCATTCCCCATCAGGGATCATGCCTCAGTTAGACTTCCTGGTGTGAATGTAGGGCACAATAATTTTAGATGTGTAATTTAAAAAAAATCATATCATCTGACATAACTGCATTTGAGCAGACACATTGGCAAGTTTGCTGGTAGACCATGTTATCAGTGTAGCCGTGGATGTTTAGATGATTTGAATAGGCGGAAGGATTTTTGGCAATTTTTTCGCCACAAGGCATGTGTGCGTAGTAATCTGTGCAGAAATTGGTAAATATTAACGGGCCGTTTTAAAAGAGTTAGAAATATGTGATTTTGACAAAACTCGACCAGCGTGTCAATGGGATAATGACAACGGCAGGGAAGACGTTTAAGAATTTTTGATGGTCCCGTTTTTTTATAATCGTGCAAAACGTTAACATGGTCACCAATGGGAAACGTAACAGTAGGCTGAACCCATCAATGTGCAAATTGCAATTTTTAGATGTGGCATTTCAGCAAAATGGATACATATCATTCACTCTGGAAGGCAAGGTTGTATCCACAGACTAATTCTCTCGTCTGAATGTGCGCACTGTCTGCTGTCTTATGAGGCCGTTCTTTCCAAGGATGCACGATTAGTGTCAAGATTAAAACCATAACCGGTGTACGAAACATCATCCAGGTACATGCATCACACTTATCCTTCCCCGATGAACAATACCAAGACTTCACTGGACCTGCTGCAGTTAAATATTAGTGCCATCCAAAAGGGTGAGTTAAGAACTGCAGGTTCGGGGAGATTTCAACGCAAAAGTGGGTGACGACCAACATTCTTCCAGGTCAGAAGTTGTTGGAAGCTTTAGACTTGGCCTTGAGAACAGCAACTGCTGCATTTTTGCGCCAGAAATGACATCGGCATTGCCAAAACAGTTCTTCGACGTGCCCACGAGAGCGACGTGGATTTCACCCGGTGGAGAACCATGAACGCTAACAATGACAGAGTCCTTGCATCATCCCGGTGGCAATGGGGATATATCATCTTCAACAGCGGCGTGCGTGCGTACGTGTGTGCGTGCGTGCGTGCGTGCGTGCGCACATAATTACAAATCGAGGCCAAAGTTAGGTCTATAAGGGCAAACTGCAAGTACTTAAGCGCCCTACTTAAGCGCCCTACTTAAGCACAGTTTCATTTGAACATGCAATGAGAATTGTTATCCACTGGATAGGACACCAAATTGTTATCCACTGGATAGGACACCAAATTGTTATCCACTGGATAGGACACCAAATTGTTATCCACTGGATAGGACACCAAATTGTTATCCACTGAATAGGACACCAAATTGATTAGCGCTTTTACAATAACGATAACATATTTTTAGTTTATTGATCCTTTCTGTTTTTGTTGTTGTAATTGTTTGCCCTAAAACATGGGGATGAGAATAATGATACTTCTGCCCTTCGCCCCTCGATTTGTACGTGGGGATGCTCCATGCATGCAGATCCTATGCGTGTGCAGGGCATATACATAAATAGAACCCCCGTTAGTAAAACAAGACCGCTGAGCTCTTATCAGTTAACACATGATAAAGTGATGCCGGCATGGACCAGTGACATTCATGCTGCTGCATGGCAAGAACCCACTGGAGGCCCAGTGTTTATACTGTACAGCACCCAGTCTTCATCATATATATATATATATATATATATATATATATATATATATATATATATATACAGTACTAATAAGAGATTATTACTATATAGCTATATATACCTAATACCTTATTACGTGCACAATCAATCCATGCACCTTGTATATCAAATATCATAACATATTAACTATAACAGTAGCACCACTAAACATGATCGAAACTGAACTTTCTGAAGTGCTCTATACATGCATTAGCTAACGACTGCAAGTGTTTAAAATCTCATTAAGCCCTGTTGGACATTCTTCTCTAAGGTCCCCAAAATATTCTTTTCCCATCTTCCAACACATTCCCCAGCTGCTCCATCACAGCCATTTCCACCTGCAGATCAAGATCTTTCTCGAATATGTTATCTGGCCAACTTGCCCAAGGACACGCCTCATGTAAAGAAATGTGCTCTCTCATTTAAGCTGTCAATTGTTTTAATAGGCAACCTTTCACATGGTTTGTCAAATAAATGCATAGAATGCAATGAATGTTGCAATGTGTATATAATGAGTTACATGATAGTGGTTCATACAATGATGAAAAGGCAAACGACGACCAAAAAGGCAGAGCCTCATTAAATGCAGATGACTGAATAAAGAACAAACATCTTATTAATGAGCTGACATCTAGTAGAGTTTAAAAAAAGAGTTACACATATGCATACACGCATGCACACATTATTTATAAAACTGAATCCTACCCCTGTAACATTTTATGTTGCACCCAATCAATGTGACTACTGGGAAACACTTAATGTACGCTACCCCCAAGAAAAACAAACGTATCTGTAATATATTGATATTTCAGAACATTTTCGAAACTGTTACACTCATTCACATATACACTAACACAGCACAAACATTTGCGACATAAATTACCTGAAAATAACGAGATGTTAGATCCTGTCTTCTGTCGATTCGTACAGCTGTAAGCCACACAGGAAATAATCATATTCGTTGTCCCACAACTTTCTCCAGCAAGCCTCCAAAATGTTTGTCTTGGAGAATTTAACACTAATGCACGATGCTCACTCCAGTATGAACAACCCAACTACCCATACTTATATAACACAAATGCTGGGACCACCTTGACCCAAAGTATTAATCAGTCTGGTGGACATGCCCCATTAAGAACAAATGACAATGACAAATCTTCAAGTTAATTGGTTCCTGGTGTCATCGTCACTGGCTACTAGCCCGATAAGTTTATACTTCTCTGGTAGCCACCTCATCTTCATTGCTTTTTTTGCTTTATATTGTACATGATGATGGTGAGGAGGAAATAAATTAACTTACTCACTTACTCACTTACTTACATAATGTTAGACAACTATTTGTAACATGCTATGTTCACACTATAGACAGTACTACCCCATGTGTCATGCAGTGGATGCAACTGTTTCTGCCGTGCAATGAAATGCCGGCCAGTGGTCCACGCCCGCTTCGCTGCAGTGAACTGGCTTATGGCTCTTGTTTATGGGGGGGGGGGGTGATTAATGATGTAGCTCTATGGTGCAGGGTCGTATTTAACAAGATTTAACAAGATTTGCCATCCAAGCCAAAGGCCCAGATGGCAAGTGGACAAGGAAGCCATTGGCTTATCTAGAGTCCAACAATGTTCACCTACTTATAACCCGCCCTCCTGATATATGTGTCAACCTTGTTTTTAAACATATTCACGCTGCTAGCAGTTACACAATCTGTAGACAGTTTGTTCCATTCATTTATTGTCCTCTGTGAGAACGAGTGCTTCCTGATGTCCAATCTACATTGATCCTTTACTAATTTTACCTCATGTCCTCTAGTTCTGCTATCCTTCTTGAGTGAGAAAAACATATTTCTATCAATATTTTCATACCCATTCAATATCTTAAAAACTTCAATCTGATCTCCTCTTAACCTCCTTGTCTCTAGAGTTGTTAAACCACATTCTTTCAGGCGTTCTTCATAACTAAGGTCTCTAAGTTCTGGAATCATTTTAGTTGCTCTCCTCTGTATGCGTTCAAGCGTATCTATATCCTTCTTACGATATGGTCTCCATGCTTGTATACAGTATTCTAAATGAGGTCTAACTATTGCTTTATAAAGAGGTATAATTAACTTTTTTCCCTTGTATGTTATGTTTCTTCTAATCAATCCAAGAATTTGATTTCCCTTTGAAGCTGCAATACCACACTGCTCTGAAACTTTCATATCAGCGCTTATTGTAACTCCTAAGTCCTTTTCTTTTACAGTAGTACCAAGAACAGTATCTCCCATTTTATAGTTTACATTCAAGTTCCCATGTCCTGTATGTAGGCATTTACATTTCCCAAAATTGAACAGCATCTGCCATTTCTCAGACCATTTCACTAATCTGTCTAGATCGTTTTGTAAATGTTGTTTATCACCATCAGTATTAACCTTTCTAAACAGTTTTGTGTCGTCCGCAAATTTCAGTACGTTACTTGTTATACTGTCGTCCAAGTCATTGATATAAATTAAGAATAATATAGGTCCTAATACTGATCCTTGAGGTACCCCACTCAAAACCGATTTCCAATTTGAAACTTCGCCATCTACTACAACTCGTTGTCTTCTGTCAGTCAGCCATTGTTCTATCCAGTCAGTTATGCTATCCCCGATACCAAGGGCTTTTAATTTAAGTAGCAATCTTTGATGTGGCACTTTGTCAAAAGCTTTCTGAAAATCTAAGTAGATAATATCTACTGGCGATCCCATGTCTATCCACTTAGTGATTTCTTCCAAAAAACATAACATATTTGTTAAGCATGACCTCGCTTTAAGGAATCCATGTTGAGATGAATTTAATAATTTATGCTTAACGAGGAAGTCCACCATATGGTCTTTAATTAACCTTTCTAATAATTTACAAATCACTGACGTTAAACTCACTGGTCTGTAATTCTCTGACTTATTTCTCGAACCCTTTTTAAATAATGGTATGATGTTTGCTTCTTTCCATTCAAACGGAACAACTCCCTCTTTTAATGACAAGTTGAATACTCTTGCAAGTGGTATACTGATTTGATCTACTGTTTCCATTAGTAATTTTGGAGGAATCCCATCCACTCCTGGTGATTTGTTATCCTTCATTGCCTTTATTTTCCTAGCTACCAATTCTGGAGTTACAACTAACGGTCCTAAATAGTCAGATTTAGCCCCCTGAAATTTAGCATCAGCAACTGGTAATGAACTAATATCTTCTTTTGTAAACACTGAACTGAAGTAACCATTTAGGTCTTCCGCCATTAAAAACCCCTGTGATATTATATTTCCAGCACTGTCTTCTAGAGGTCCAACCTTGTCTTGTACGTTTTGTTTACTCCTGACATATGCATAAAAACTCTTGCTGTCAGTTTTTATGTTACATGCCAGTTTTTGCTCATAGCTTCTTTTAGATTGTCTGATTTCAGTTGTAGCTGCATTAAGTGCCTCTTTGTATTTTGCATAGTCTTCTTCCTTTCTGGTACGCCTATAAACCCTCCACATAGTTTGTTTTAGCATTATTTTTCTAATTGCCTCTTTTGACAAGTGTTTCTTTCTACACCGTTTTCCTTGTTTTCGGAAGGGAACAAATGTATCAATGATACTCTCAATTTCATATTTTAGAATATTCCAACATTCAATTGCAGTCTTATTCATCAGCATGTTATTCCAATCTAGCTGTGCTAAGTATTTTCTCATATCTTTGTAGTTACCTTTGTGGAAGTTTCTCTTGTACGTTTTCTTATTTTTACTTTCTGATTTTACATTGATGTCAAAATGTATTTGATTATGGTCACTATTACCCAATGGTTCAAATATTTTTACATTGTCCACTAATTCTTTTGTGATGACAAAACTATATCTAATACATTTTCTCCCTGGTTGGTTCTAGTACGTGCTGAGTAAGAAAGCTATCCTGGATTAAACATAGAAATTGTTGATCCTCAATCCCTGTGCTCTCTAGAGAATTCCATTGTATGTGTCCATGGTTAAAATCTCCCATTATGATACATTCCCCTTTACTAACTTCCTTTATAGCGTTTTTTATTTTTGTGTTGTCCTCTTCGTTTATGTTTGGACTTCGGTAAACTAATCCAATAGTTAATTTTGAATTTCCTGAAACAATTTTGCACCAAACAGCTTCATCGCAATCTGCTTCCCTTTCTAGTTTTATTTCATAAGCCTGAATAGATTCTTTAACATATAAAATAACTCCCCCGCCCCTTCTTCCTATTCGATCTTTCCTAAACATTACGTATCCTGTCAGTCCTAATTCAGCATCTGTTATATCTATGTTGGCCCATGATTCAGTTATACCAATTATGTGAGGGTCAATATCTTCTACCATAATGTTTAATTCGTTTTTCTTATTTACTATGCTCCTTGCATTTAAACATACGCATCTATAACCTTTTTCAGAGATGTTTTTCGGATGATTTGATATTGGTTTATCAAAGGATTGGATCACACAAGAGTGGACTGCCAGGCTAAATAATTAAAATGGCAGTACAAATATTTGACTATGCTCATAATTCACGTGTTAAACATGACATTTAGCTTTTTTCAGCTGAAACAATGCTTAAAAGATTTTGTGAGTAGTTTAATAAGTAACTGGAAGCGCAATTGGTTGAGGCTCAGAACGCCTGATAAAGATGAAGACCTTGGTAACCGTGGCTAGAAGACGTCGTATTCCGCGTTTCCGGTTGGCGGATTGTCTCATTATTGTCGGTCTGCTGACATCCAGATTTTACTTATTATTTCGGATTAACATATGAAATTAAAATGCGGAACGTACTTATGGTCGCGGAAAAGCCTTCCCTTGCCCAGTCTTTGGCAAGAATTTTGTCCAATGGTCAAGTTAATTCGAGAAAGGGTTTTAACGGAGCATGTTCCATTCACGAGTACAACTCCCGCTTTCCACCGACCGGTGAATCGGTTCATTTCAAGTTTACGTCCGTCTGCGGACATGTGATGAGCTTAGATTTTATCGGAAGATATAACAACTGGGACAAAGTAGATCCAGTAAGTTTTTTTTCAGTTTGAACTTGCGATGTGTAACTTGTACAACTAAAATTATCAATATGTCGGGGGCAACCTCCAGCTCCAAATGCCGGCTTTGTCAGTGGCAAAGCCAAAGGCAAGCAACTTTACAACATTTATTTTCTCGGTGGAAATATGGCTATCAGGTCAACAAATTATCAATAATTTGTTCCGAGCTGAGGGCACCATTAACTGGTTGAATACACCAGGAAGGGGACACGGTAGCTGTCACTGTCAGGAAGGGGGAGCAGTGCCATTGGCATTAGGAAGGGGTGCCATGATAGGCATAGCTGTCAGGAAGGGACTGTTGTAGCTGTCAGGAAGGAGGCATAGTAGCTGTCAGAAAGGAGGCATGGTAGCTGTAAGGAAGGAGGCATGGTAGCTGTTAGGAAGGAGGCATGGTAGCTGTCAAGAACGAGGCAAAGGTAGCTGTCAGGAAGGAGACGTAGCTGTCATGAAGGAGGCATGGTACTGTCGGAAAGTGGGCATGGTAGCTGTCAGGAAGGAGGTATGGTACTGTCGGAAAGTGGGCATGGTAGCTGTCAGGAAGGAGGCATGGTAGCTGTCAGGAAGGAGGCATGATAGCTGTCAGGAAGGAGGCATGGTAGCTGTCAGGAAGAAGGCATGGTAGCTGTCAGGAAGGAGACATGGTACTGTCGGAAAGTGGGCATGCTAGCTGTCGGGAAGTGGGCATGGGAGCTGTTGGGAAGGGGGTGTGGTAGCTCAGCAGTTAAAGTGTTGGACTGTCAATCACAAGGACCGGGGTTCAAGTCTACCTACTGCCATTTTGAAATGTGCGCAATTTCATTTACCCCATATTGCCTTTGTTTTTCGGATGAGAAGCTAAAAGCTGCAGCTAAGTCCCTTCTACCTGGTGTCTATGCCAGAGGAAGCAAAATGTCCCACATGGGGGTAAATGTGTTGCTTGTCCTGAACTCACAAATTCTAACACAACAAAATCTTCAGCAAGTTGAATGTGGTCATTAACTGGAAGAAGCACTATTGTTAGAATAGCACCCTGGTAGGTATCGACATCTGCTCATGAAAAAGCAGGAACCTCGCTATAACATTAAGGGCACCCTCGGGACTGAGCCTATGTGACCGGAATAAAGAGGGGATTGTATTTGCGGGACTAAATGTTCTATATATTAGTGCTACAGAAATAATTTGGACTGTCCCAGGGTGACCATAATGACTGCAAAGCGAGGTTCGACTGTAATTCTAATGGAGTGATCTTTCGTTGTATCAACATACAATGATATATTACCATCACCTGCAATATGATCCATCAATGCCTCTTGGGTATATGTATACGATTTGACTAAGTTCAAATTCATGAGTTTGCAATGTGTGTATATGTGATGCAGGTCGAACTGTTTGAAGCAACAACGCAAAAGAAGGAAGCATCAGCCAACTTGCGCATGGTCAACTTTCTTGAGAAGGAGGTAAAATAATGTTTGTATCATCGATTTTTCTGCAGCTTCAAAAGTCAGACGACCCACGATGTCTTATTGATAATTGCAGTTAGTACTACTCTATGCCTATTTTAGTCATTCGTTTATTATAGACCTTGTATTTCGTTGGTTTGCAGATTTTTTTCTAACACAAAATTGGGTCGGTCTGTCGGAAATAAAATAGTACCACATTGGCCAAATCCATTCAGACACTAAAAGATAATTAAAATCTCAGCTGTCTGAAAACATATACCATATTACATGGTACATGAAAATAATTGACAGACACGCTGTCCGAATCTTTACCCTGTCCTGGTGTTGTGTCCTGTTAATTGAACTACCCAGGTTGCTAAACAACACTCTTACCTGATTTGTTTTTATACCAGTGCATTCATTCAATCATTCCACATCATTTCACCTAACAAATCATATTCTGCCAGGGTGCATGTCGTCCTCAGTGGTTCTTTTACGTTACCAATTAAATGAGACGGGACCGACATTAACGCAAGAGATTCACTGTCCCCAATGTTGAGAGCCAAGTTTTTACACCAAACATACCCTGCCCGGTCCGGGTCTTGAACTCAGAACTCTGACATGTAAAGCGGATGTGCTAACTACTACACTACCGCTCCTCTCTTGATGTGTTTGAAAAAAATGCGTGGGAGAGAAAAGTTATTCTTTTTCCAAAAAACGAAATATTTGGTCGGCGGATACGTAAACCAAGTAATTAAAAATAAAAGGCTTTGCATATTTCTGCCATAACGTATGTGGCAAAAAACTGCCATCCCTGTGATATGCAGTTACAGAGAGTAATTTATACACTATTGTTACTAGACTTTAGTAATAGTATTTTTAGTAGTAGTAGTAGTAGTAGTAGTAGTAGTAGTAGTGCGTATCTAGCTTTACACTGTGTGTGTATGTGTGATGTTGGTGCAAGTTTATGGGTTTGGTTGCAGGCTCGAGGGTGCGACTATCTGGTGCTGTGGCTCGACTGCGACAAAGAGGGCGAAAACATCTGCTTTGAAGTTGTAGATGCTGTCGCAAATTCCATGAACAGACCTCGAGGGAACGAACAGGTACATAATGTCAAGAACGTTACGTTGTTGTAGTTACAGCACTGTAAAGTTACATATAGCTGTTAAGTAAACATTATTCCTGTCTTTTCTCCTTAATAGGTATATTTTTGTATATGATATATTCCATGTTTGTAAATTCTTTAATCTGATGATAATAACAGTGAAAAAAGATATTAGTTTGACAGTTTCATTTTGTTATGTCATATGTTATATGAACAAGTTTTTAATTGTCCATATACTACATCAGCCATCATACATGACTGTGATATCTATGTTTTAGGCATGTTGCATTCACCAACACTTACCCAAGATGGCTGAGTTTGCTTTATCAGATGTTAATTCTTCTTGACAGACGATATTTCGAGCAAAATTCAGTGCGATTACAGAGACAGATGTGAAACGGGCAATGAACACTTTGGGTCGACCGAATCAGGACGAGGCAATGTCGGTTGATGCAAGACAGGAACTGGACCTTCGAGTTGGCTGCGCATTTACACGTTATCAAACAAAATTCTTCCAGGTAGACTGATCTTATCTGTGACCTAATTAAATTAATCGAATCATTTAAGTAATAAACCTTGACTAAGATAAATTTAATCAATTAACTTTTTGTTCCATATTCATGAAATTTATTATTGTAATCAGGATATTCAGATTTGTTAATACTTGATTAATGCATGATTCAGGTTTGAGTTGACAGGAAAAATTTCATTTAAAGCTTCGAACCATCCAACCACTTTCAGTTACTTCGACCATTAACTTCTACAAAAACCTCGGCCATAGGAAGTGAACATATTGTCTGTCTGGTTAATCATCTACTGGTACATGAGGAAGCAACTGTCCAATTCTTCAGTAACTCACACTAGCCCCTATTGTTTATGGAACTCATCTCTAGTTGATGAACACTGAAGAAGCCTTGTGTCAAATGACCGTTTGATGTGTTGATACTTGCACTGTTGTGTTCTTGTTTCAGGGTAAATATGGTGATTTGGATAGCACTCTGATTTCCTACGGCCCCTGTCAGACGCCAACCCTTGGTTTCTGTGTAGAACGACACGACAAGATCCAGTCGTTCAAACCAGAAGCCTTCTGGGTGATTCTACTTCAGGTGTGTTCCTCACCTAGTTTTACTAACTAGATTCTTCTCTGTTAAATCTTCCTCTTCAATTCATTTAGCCCAGCGTGAATCAGGTTTGCTGATGTTCAAATCTGTAGCTTGTGAATATGCATAGTTGGCTTGATAAAAGAGTGCATACCGTATTCGACCTAACAAGCACTTAAAAAAATGAGGCCATGGAAAAATGTCAAGGAATCTGTTCTTATAACCGTACACTAAAATATTTTTCTCTAGACAATGAGGTAACTGTTTAACATTAGTGGTGTCATTTGGTGACTAGTGTAGAACAACTGAAATGTGGCGGCAACTGTTAAACACCAGATGGCGAAACTTTTCAGTTCTACACTGGTCAAATTACAATAATTATGGATCCTGCTGATTAAAAAAGAGGTGTACGCTAAATAGGGCATCCACACTTAATAGGTTGAATACGGTACTTTTGTTAAAAGTTATGGTGAATCAGTATAATTCAGCCAGTTTCAAGAAGGATACCACTTCTTGGAATGCTAAGTTGTATGGCATTATGAATAGGTAGATTTATGTGATAGCCTATTTGTTTTAATAATATTATTTATTGTGATAATTATTTTTAACTGCCTTTTCGTTAGGTGGCTCCCCCTGCAGGTGGAAGTGTGAAGCTTGACTGGTCGAGAGTTCGACTGTTCGATCGTGACGTTGCCCAGATGTTTCTCAACATGCTGAAAGGTGTTCCCATAGCAAAGTGAGTGATGTCAGCGGGGCTTCACCTGACTGTGTTAATACAAGGATACCACGCCCATGATGTCAGCGGGGCTTCACCTGACTGTGTTAATACAAGGATACCACGCCCATGCGGTTAACCTACAATTTTGTGTAATAATACAAAGTTATTTGAGTCAATTTTTCTAAACTTGTTTCTGGTGGCATCGAATACATGCACGATTTATAATCCATTTCTGGCAGCGCATGAATGAGTATTTGTATATATTTGTTCACTGGCGTATTAGCTTTGGTATCAATTACCGCATGGTGTTTCTAATTGAGCTGTATTGCTGTGATACAAATGTGTACTTGGTGTCACTGCAGGGTGATAAGTGTTCAGGAGAAAGAGAAAACAAAAGCAAGACCTGGGGCACTAAACACAGTGGAGATGCTGAGGACGGCCAGTTCGGGTCTTGGTATGACATCTGTCTTGTGCACAGTTAGGCTGATATATTATAATTAGTGCAGATTTTTGGTTTAGAGCTATGCCTTTTACAAAACTGTTTCGAACTATATGGTCTATACCTGTTTAGAGCTATCCCTTTTACAAAACTGTTTCTGTTTTGTAACATGGATGTCTCTAAACAGACATGAAACAAACCCCCCATTCTTCCTGGTTTTTGTTTTTCCATCTGTTTATCATTACTTCCAACTTATTTTGTTTCTTTAATTTTTCGGTAAATTATGCAGAAGAACTACACATCGCAGCCTTGTATTATCTCTTATACCATCTGTGTACCAAGTGAGTGCACATGTTATGTTACCCTCTTGATTCCTCCTTGATGCTTGAAGGGATGAGTCCACACCATACGATGCAGATCGCGGAAAGGCTGTATACCCAGGGCTACATTAGTTACCCACGCACAGAGACAACAGACTACCCCAGCAACTTTGACCTCAAGTATGTGTCACCTCTGGCTTGGTAGTCATGCTGTAAGTCCACACTCAAGTCCAGTGTTTCATGCGCCAGCTTTTGTATTCAGCATCGGCTGTATGTAGGAAAAGTATCTCCTTCATGTATGGATTCAGTTACAATATTTTACAGTACCCCTTTTGTATTACTATTACCTAGATCGTTTACCCTTGCTGGGGCACTGTCACTACAGTCGGACATCAATGAAGTATATTCCATTAAAACTGTAAATGGAACACAAGTTTTTGGTTTTAATAAGTGTTTACAGTTAACATTTGTTTATTCCAGTCCACCATTTAACATAATAAGATGCAATGATTTTATGTATGTAATTCTATAATAAAAAGTGATCGATCAAGAATGTTTACTTAAACAATATATTATATTACTTGTTGATTTATCATTATTACATTACTTAAAAATTTATGATCGTATTACTATTATTATCACATAAAATGATTACTATTTATTACTATTAACACAGGTCTCATCTCTTAAGTTAAAATGTATCCCCTGGGAAGACCCTGTTGTCCTCCAGGAAGAGATGGTTTGGTTTGTATGCTTGGTTGTACACTGTGTATTGCTTGCAGGGGTACGCTGAAGCAACAGACCAACAACCCAGACTGGGGTCATCTTGTCCGTGAACTGCTCGCTGAAGGTATACAGAAACCTAAGTAAGTTCTCCAATCTGATATCAGGAAATGATTTACATTATATCATTTGCATCCAGGGGCGTCCGCAGGAATTTTTCCAGGGAGGGGCAAGAAAGAACAATGAAATATATGTGTGTGTGTATATGTATACGTCTTATATATATATATATATATATATATATATATATATATATATATATATATATATATATATATATATATATATAATTAGAATAATTACCATGGGAAAAAGCGGGATGCAAGCATGGGCGTCTGCGGGAGCAAGGATCTGGATTGGGAATTGTTTCGGACATATATTCATGAACTCAAAGTATATGTTAACTTTACATCTTATATATATGTGTATATATATATATGTATATATATATATATATATATATACACTTTACATCTTATATATATATGTATGTATGTATATGTATATATATGTATATATATATATATACACATATATAAGATGTAAAGTTAACATATACTTTGAGTTCATGAATATATGTCCGAAACAATTTCCAATCCATATCCTTGCCCCTGCAGACGCCCATGTTTGCATCCCGCTTTTTCCCATGCTAATTATTCTTGGCATAGGCCATAGCTCATGTGAAAGATTGTAAGAGTCAGTTGAATGTCAGTCTCACACCAATCGACATGGGACAGTTTTATGACATCATCGTACACATTTACTTTGATGTAGAGTAGACCACCATTCGGAAATGGCCACCACGTGAAGATGGCTTCTCTATCACAGCCTGTTTTTTTGCCAGATCTACACTTCTGTGTAAGTGGCTAGTCTGTGTAATCGGGCCACTTTATCTTTGTCACTTGACGAATATTCTAAACATATGGGTGTATAACAAATGCACTGTGATAGCAATGTAAATTATTTGCTGTTGGGTGATATTTTTGTGCAATACAAGAAACTTTAAAATCCTCTGCTGTAAAGGTAATTTAAATTTCTAAATAACTAAATAATAATTCAAAATATTGCAACACAACGCAATTCAAGAGTGCCTATCATTACAGCAGTTACCTTGATTTATGAAAACCATATTTAACACTGAACAAAATAACATCATGAGAAGCCTTTATCTCAAAACGCATTATCCGCCAAAATCAGGTAAATTGAATTATAGCTAGTATGTTTGCCATCTAGTTGATAGAACTGGAGGTAATTTCTTTAGAGGCAATACGCATTGTATGCCATGCTATTAACTGATGAAATGATGGTTTCCGTTTCTATCATTTAATACTCCATCCTCAACTGATTTAGCCTCTCGCAAATTCGGTTCATTGATGTCCTAATATATAATGTGTGAATAGTTTATATAATATACTCAGTCGATTTAACTCAAAAATGCTTATTTTTTTAATCATCGAAACAGTCTGGTGAAGCTTAAAATAGTGGATATCTAAAATGGTAAATACTATGCGGGTCAATGCCGATCATGGGCTTGACTTCCATCCTCTCGCCGATCACATGACAAAGTTATGAAATTTCACCAAGGGTGAAAATGCATGCGTTTTCAGCATATCCATTTTCAATTCACTTAATATGTGGTCAAACATTAAGTAATTTAATAGCTTTTCTGATGATTTCACAAAAAAACCACATACAGAAGTTGCACAAGCGAGCTAGCATGTTGCAGTGGAAACTAGGTAGGTTTGGTATTTTGCAAAATGAATTTGAAATGAGACTAGCAAAAAAATCTAATTGAGAAGGGACCTTTACTACATGCAATAGAAAACATGATTTATCTCAAAACGCACAATTTGGAGATACAGCGTCTTGCTGATAAACCCAAAATGTTTTCGTTTAGTATCATACCTATTTGACTCCCATTTATGAAGATTGTAACTTGAAATGTCTGTGTGTCAAGGAAAGGGCACGATGCAGGCGACCACCCTCCCATCACCCCGATGAGGGCAGCTACGGAGGCAGAACTGGGGCATGAGGCGTGGCGTCTCTACGACTACATCACCCGCCACTTCATTGCTTCTGTAAGGCGACACTCAACAACCCAGGCACATCTAGGAATAGATCTGTATTCAGTTATCTAGAAATTAGTTATGTCAACTTATGTCATATCTTAAAAAAATTACTAATCGTATCATGACCAAATTAACAGTGTATTATGTGTATATATAAAAAAGGTCACTTGTGACATAACAAGCCATTCGCATGACTGTAACCTTGGTAACCACTAACCAAACAATCTTAGAATTGTTGATGGGGTAGTTTAGCGGGAAGTTTCAAGGAAAATTGAATTCATATACACTTTGTCAATTTTTTATTTGCTCTAACAAACAACATATCAATTTTTGCAGAGAAGTGGTTTTTCTGAGCAAATAGTAATATTTTTGATAAAAATGTGATTTTTGCCATTAGTTTCATTTAAATATAAATAAAAAAAAATTCATTGTTAACTTTCAGCTGAGTCGTGACTGTCGCTACCTCCAGACGACAGCTGTGTTTGAGGTCGGTCAAGAGACGTTCCAGTGTGTGGGCAAGACCCTCCTTGACCCCGGCTACACGACCGTTCTGTCCTGGCAGGCCATTCCGCCAGATGAGAGTATTCCACCCTTCAAAGTGGGCGATGCCTGTGAGATTAACGAGGTCAGTCAAAGCGAGAATCGGATGACATACATTCTTGAGTAGCGTGTTGAAATAACAAATTTTTTAACTCGTGTTAGTAATTAATTGTGTGCACTTTAACTGATAATTTGATAAAAAATAGTTTTTGTTGCTTTGAGTGTGCAGGAAATTTTTTTAATCGGCATCCCCTTTTAATCTTCCATAGCATTATTACAATGCATATCCTGGACATTTTCTGTTGACTTAGGTAAAATATCAACAAAAGACAAAACAGTGCAAAGGAAAAATTATTGTAGCATTTAGGTTTGAAATGGTCAGCATTATTTATCAAGATGAAACATAGTTTTGGGCCTATGCACCTTTTGGAGTTACTAAAACATAACCATTTGTAACTACAATTAAGAATATAGCCCAGTGGTTTACTAAGAAAACCTTGTTGAACACACAGCATCTTAATTTCATGGACCACGCCATACTGTAACCCTATGTGTGGTATTCTGGAAATATTCGCCAAAAGAAAATATATTCGTATACAACTATCCCTATTATAGCCAACAGGATATGGTCATGCTGTTTGTGTCCAAGCTGAACTTATGTAACATATTTTGGCCTTTGTTTACTAAACTAGTCCTCTTTCTGGCATAACACGTTTGCATTGGTTCTGTGTATGTATACCAGCCTCCCTTAACACGCCACTTGTACTCTGTGTTACCCCGATTTCATAGAACTGCGCATGCGCTTATCGGTCGTGCTGGTTAACACGTCAGCCCTCGAAATGACCGTAATCTCCCACTTTTAGAACACATTCTAAGTAAACCACTGGCATGATATTCTTGATTTTGCTTGCATATGGTTAGTTTTTATTTTTTCATTTAGGTGCATAGCCCCAAAACCATGGCTTTTGTTTCACTTTAACTGACTCCAACGTTTCCGTTGTTTTTTTATTATACATCTACCAAATCTACAACACATTTTGTTTGTTAAAGTAACTCACATGTGAACCACCAACATTGCTGCAGAACTAAGAAGGGTGTAATATTACACTTAACTATTGATGCATTGTAATATTTGATGATGCAGTACTACCGATAGCAAATTCAACAATCAATAATTATTGTCGACAGTACACTGAACTATCAGTTATAATGATAGTTGGCAAAACAAACGAACAAGGCCATTTGTGTCACCGTTATACTGTTCATAAACATGATTTTTTAGCTTTACTTGGTAATTTTACTTATTTATGGACCTGACATTAACTACTCTCTATGGCCAAGAGATATCAGCCGTCCCTTCAATTGTGGTTTGGAACTGCTTTCCTGGCTATTTGCTATTCCATGATACTATTGCAATACTATCACAATAATTGTGTCTTTCGGAAGAGACAGTAAAAGTTGTCGGTTCTGTCTATCTGGTGTCTATGCTAGGGGAAGTAAAAGATCCCACACAGGGAAATGGAAAACCTGTGATGGACTCACTAACTCTAGAGAAGGACACTCTAAAATAAACCCTCGGCACAATATCCAGGTAGAACTTCGCCAGGTAGTAATTATCCAGATTATTGCAGTAGTAATACAACTTTAAGGTAAGAGGTAAGGTAAAATAGTCACCCGTATGTAGGACCAGCAGCTTTAAAGTCACTGATCATCATTTTACCTTGACAGGTGAAGCTGGGAGATAGACAGACAAGCCCTCCAGACTTCCTCACGGAGAGTGAATTGATCACGCTAATGGAGAAGCATGGTATCGGCACCGATGCCAGCATCCCCGTTCATATCAACAACATCTGTGAGCGCAACTATGTCAACGTCAGCAGTGGCCGTCGTCTCATTCCCACAACCCTCGGCATCGTCCTTGTACATGGCTATCAGAAGGTTTACACATCATGTTTCTCCTTCTTGCTGCTTCTTGGGCCATCTTTGGTGAAACCGGCCATGCGTGTCTGTATTCATGTTGTACATGGATGTAGATTTGGTGAAGCCGACTATACGTGACTGTATTGATGTTGGCTTAGTGAAGATGACCATGCATGAATGCATTGATGTTGTAAATTGATGTTGAGTTGGTGAAGTTGGTCATGCGTGACTATTGATGTTCACTTGGGATGCCAAACAGGCGTATCTGTGTTGATGTTGTAGATTGATGTTGACTTGGTGAAGCCGACCATGCATCAATATATTGATGTAGATTGATGTTGACTTGGTGAAGCCGACCATCTGTGCCTGTATTGATGTTGACTTGGTGAAGATGACCATATGTGACTGTATTGATGTTGTAGATTGATGTTGACTTGGTGAAGATGACCATATGTAACTGTATTGATGTTGTAGATTGATGCTGACCTGGTGAAGCCGACCATGCGTTCTGCAGTGGAACAGCAGCTGAATCTGATAGCGCACGGCCAGGCAAACTATAGCGAGGTGCTGCATCATGCCATCGACATCTTCCAGCGCAAGTTCAAGTACTTTGTGGAGACCGTAACAGCCATGGATGAGCTGTTTGAAGTATCTTTCTCACCCCTCGCATCGACTGGCAAGCCATTGTCTAAGTAACTACTCACTGTGTAGTGTAGTCAGTATCACAGTCCAAGTTAACTCTAGTGTAGTCTATGATAATGTCACAACACAATGATATTTCTTTTGTGTAACTATGACATAATGCTTACTGATGTCAAGCTGCTGTCATACTTCTGTCACACTGCTGTCATGCTGCTGTCACCATAGTCACATTTCTTTCAAACAGCTGGTGTCTTTCTACTGTCAAATGTCTGTCACACTATTGTTATGTTTCTGTCACATCTATTTCTACCGTTGCAGACTTCTTTGTCATGTCAGCTACACTACTGTCACATTATTAGTACAATACCATCACACTGCTATCACGCTACTATCAGTCACACTGTTATCACACTTTTATCATGCTACTATCACATTATTATCATGCTATTATTACACCACTGTCATACTGCTGTCACACCACTGTCATACTACTATCATACCACTGTCATACTACTGTCACCGCCCACTGCTGTCACGTTGATTACTGTGACACTGTCACCGTAGTGACACTAGCCTCACGTTGACACTGGCTGTATGTTGTAGGTGTGGGAAGTGTCGACATTACATGAAGTTTGTGCAGGCTAAGCCGAGTCGTCTGCACTGTGCATCGTGTGACGACACGTACACGCTGCCACAGAACGGGAACATCAAGTTGTACAAGGAGCTGCGCTGTCCTCTTGACCACTTCGAACTCGTCCTCTGGACCACAGGGGTCCGCGGCAAGGTGACGGTCACTTCTCTTAGTTCACTAATCAGGACTAACGAATAATAAGTAATTAAGATGAAACCGTAGGTAGGTGAAAATGAAATTATGGAGCATCTGACATAAAATATTATGTCATTGGGTGGCTACATTTATTTGGCAGGTGAAGAAAATAAAAATTGCAGAAAGAATAAGACTAGAAGATTGGTGCAATTTTGTGCCATATGGATTATGAAAAGGGAAATAATTACCTAATTCAAATGAGTTTCTCCTATTTGGACCAGGCTTTTAATTTGCTCATTTGAAAGAGGTTCTCCTGTTTTGACCAGTGTTTTGACATTAAGGATTTAAATTAGCCGGGGTGGCTATTATATGCTTGTCTTGAATTGAGTAGATTCAGTAGAAGTTTTTAAGATAAATTAACCATTTCCTCACAGATTGTTGTTGAAATACTATATAATATTCCAGATTTATAAAATATTGAGTTTCTATTTATTTGGTTATGTATGTTTGATTTAAAAAAAATTTTGTAAATGTGAAAAATAGCCACAAAATGCAAAATTATATCGTTTTGAAAAAATCCCCAAATATACAAATGACATACATATTAGTATGACAGTGTCACTGATAACTTTACGGGAAATTTTGGTTAACAGAAATGAATTACGTGTGCTACACCATCATGAATAAGTTTGCAGAAAGTTGAATGGCAGCCTAAAGTGGCAGTGTATTTTTGACATAAACCCTTCACCAATCGTGATTCAAGTTCGTGTAATCTTGCCTACATGTAAGATGCATGCATATGCCAAATTGCAGCTTGTGACGTTTTTCACTGGTGTTTTATGTATTGTTGACAAAACATAATGGCCATTTCTAATATTGATATGTCCCCTTTATATGCCACAACAATGGCCCTTGAATTTGTATTTGTAATGTGCTGATATTTGCTGGTTTAAGGGCATGATTTTGTTAGGTAGATATACTACTAATGTATACTGGAAACACATATGTTCCAAATTCACGGCGAACGAATAAAGCTGGTTTGAAGATCAGTGCACACGTGGTCGTTACTATGGAAACACTGTCAGCATTTCTAAGAAGTCAGGAGAATTTCCAAAAGAACTGTGTTTTTAAAGGATGGATTGGTAAAATACAATGTTGGTGCCGGGTGATTATTTGTGGTGTCGACGTTCAGTTCAGTATTTCCTAGCATGTTATGATGAAAAAAATGAAAAAATCAACAGACACATTAGCCGCCCAATCTACCTTAATTTGGGGTGTCTACTTGACAGCTTAGACAGGAAAAACTTGTAGCCATGCATCCACTGTAAGAACACAAGATGAACCCAGTTGTACTGGGGACACGTCACTATTTCATTTCCTTGGTCATGGCGTATGTATTAGAACTTATGATTTGGAAAAGGTACACCATTTTAAGACGTATTTTCATTGTTTTGAACATGGCATGCCGCCCAATCTACCTTAATTTGGGGTGTCTACTTGACAGCTCAGACAGGAAAAACTTGTAGCCATGCATCCACTGTAAGAACACAAGATGAACCCAGTTGTACTGGGGACACGTCACTATTTCATTTCCTTGGTCATGGCGTATGTATTAGAACTTACGTATTTTCATTGTTTTGAACGTGGCATGCAACACTTGAGCCTAAGTTAAGTTTAACAGATAGGATGGTGTAACCTACATTCTCCAAAAAATTTTTTTTTAGGATTGGATAACAATTACATGTCAAGTCTGTGACATGCCTGATACAAACATATGCCATTGTATGGCATAAAATCTTGTGCCCAACTCTGGCTAAAGTTAACATGATAGTGACATGACCTCCAGTGATAACACATACCATATTCGACGTATTAATCATGCATGCCCTAATTAGCATACATCCCCTTTTTTAATCAGTAGGATCCATAATTTTTTTGTAATTTGACTAGTGTGGGACAACTGAAAAGTGTCGCCATCTGGTGTTAAACAATTGGCACCACTTTTCAGTTGTTCGACATGAGTCACTGCGTGACACCACTAGTGTTAGACAGTTACCTTGTTGTCTAGAGAAACAAACTTTGGTGTACACTTATAAGAACAGATTCATTGACATTTTTCCATGTGCCAAGTTTTGTTCAAGCGTACTGTGCACTTATTAAGTCGAATACGGTAGTTGATGTTGCCATTGTGTCAA
The DNA here is from genome assembly GCA_033239005.1 of Lamellibrachia satsuma. Classification (NCBI taxonomy): domain Eukaryota; kingdom Metazoa; phylum Annelida; class Polychaeta; order Sabellida; family Siboglinidae; genus Lamellibrachia; species Lamellibrachia satsuma. The sequence continues at coordinate 7,325,093 of BSQZ01000009.1, forward strand.
TGTATAAGCTGCCACAGTGTGTTTGTGTCTTCAGAGTTACCCCCTCTGTCCCTACTGCTACAACAACGCCCCATTCGGTGACATGCGCAAGGGAATGGGGTGCAACGAATGCACGCACCCAACGTGCATGCACGCGATGACACAAAACAGCGTGTCGAGCTGTGTGGAGTGTGAAAATGGACAACTTATTCTTGACCAGGCGTCGGCGCCAAAGTGGCGCATCGCATGCAACAAGTAAGTTAGAAATATTAAGAACGGGTGAACAGATGCTGTCTAGGATGGTATAGGGAGGTGGGGCGATGTTCCAGTTGTGTTCCAGGTATTCTATGCAAACACTGCCGCATATTGATTTACTTTCAAACTTAAGGGGAGACAGCATTTTTTTTAAATTACTCAAAATGCGTTTCCACCATATTCTGATAGCTTTGTGTGTTTACTATCCATAAAGTTCACTTTTATAACAATTACATACCTCTAAATCACTGTTATTCTTGGATAAAGCATATCTGTTTCATGTAATAAATACATTTTTTATGGGCGTTTTCTCAAAACCATGTTTTTCAATATTTTAGGAAGAATATCTCTGGAAGTAATCATGCCAGCCAAATAATGTGTTTTTTTAACACATCAAAATCGAAAGTTTGAAAGTTACTTAAGTATTTGTTACCAAAAAATTATATCTTTTTTTGGAAGTTAAAAAAAATTATAAATTATAATTTTTTTTTCAGCCAGCTGTGTAATAGAGTGTATACTGAAGATGGTTCTGCAAGAATTATAATGATATCCTTGTTCAATAATTCTCAATTTGTCATTATTTGTTCAAAATGGTGGCCATTTCGTTTGTTACCAAGGAAACGTGGGGTCTGGCAGAAAAAATCAAAGTATTGTTTTACTTAGTAAGACCCACCCTACAGTTTGGGCAGAACAAGACTGCACTAAGCAAAGTAAAAAAAATCCTATTCACCTGCCATGTCTCATCGTAATCCATTCACATGTTAAGTGAAATTGAAAAAACATAAGTTGATTATTAAACCTAAAGCTGGGAATACTTCCCAACTTAATCCATTCATATGTTGAGTGAAATAAAAAAACAACTTGATATGGATTTTAATGAATTTGACATTTTAGTAATAGTTTAAAAATAATTTTACTGAATGGACTTTTTAATATATAGGACTTGTTTTTAAATTAATTAATGAACTTGGAAAGCGCCTTTGAGCAGTTAAGGCAGGAAAAGGTGCTGTATAAATATGCGTGATTGATTAATTGATATTAAACTTTAAGCTGAGAATTGCGTATATTATCTTCTAGCTTTAACCTCATATTAAACAAATGTACAACATACAGATAATATGTACAACACCATTCACAAAGCCAGAGTGACACCGCCCTTCTGGCCAGGCATCACTGTACAGCTAGCGTGACACCCCCCCCTCGCTGACTAGACATCACTATACAGCCAGAGTGCAGTACTTGGGGGTGAGCTGAAGCCTTGTCTGTTTCTGCTGCAGATGCAACGTTGTCATCAACCTACTTGAAAACGCTCACAAAATAACGATAGCCGATGCATCGTGTGAAGATTGTCAGTCAGCCATTCTTGATGTCGTCTTTAACAAGGTGAGTTACAACTGATTCAATAACTTGTGTAAATAAATGTTTATTAGGGGTTTTGCCAGAGGTTACATACATGCAAGGTGGCCACCCTAGTTTGTATATTTTAGGGGCAAGTTTTATAATGCTGGAGTTATTATTTGGATAAACTCTTAATTAAAAATTGTCCGCCAGGTGACACCACTGCAGCATGACCACAGTTTACCATTTTAGTTGATTGGCTGGTTCCCAGTTCACCATGTGGCGCCACTATTGGGGCAAAGGTACCAACTGGTGCCAGTGTAGGCTATGTTCAACAGTAGGTTAATAACATTTCTAATTTCGGTAAAAACTAAGCATCGGGGAATTCCACGTGATGCACCATACACCTCGAATGTAGTTGTTGCTCTCCTCTTTATCCCTGTAGGCCAGGGTGAGGCTGGCACCGGTACCTCTTTATCCCTGTAGTCCAGGGTGAGGCTGGCACCGGTACCTGTTTATCCCTGTAGTCCAGGGTGAGGCTGGCACCGGTACCTGTTTATCCCTGTAGTCCAGGGTGAGGCTGGCACCGGTACCTCTTTATCCCTGTAGTCCAGGGTGAGGCTGGCACCGGTACCTCTTTATCCCTGTAGTCCAGGGTGCAGCTGGCACCGATACCTCTTTATCCCTGTAGTCCAGGGTGAGGCTGGCACCAGTACCTCTTTATCCCTGTAGTCCAGGGTGCGGCTGGCACCGGTACCGGATGCCGATTTTTGTTTCCCTTCTTCGTCACTAGCCCCATTTCACTGCCGTTGCCACCAACTGTCTCCCCATCTCAGTCTTGGTCTTCCTCTTCTCCTTCTACCCTTCACTCTAAGCGCATCCGCTTTCTACGTCAACCGTTCCCTTTCCATTCTTACCACGTGTCCAGCCTACTTTAGCCGGCTCCTCAACAGCTTCCTTGAGACTCTCCCACACCAACTTCCTCCCTCAGCTCCTCTATTCTTCCCCTTCAAGATCATCATATATCTGAATACATCAACACAAACTTTTTATTTTATCCACACTGAATTGATTGATAAAGCTAACATCGCTAGCCAGTCATCAGCTGGATGACAACAGACACAGCCTGCACCAAGAGACACGTAATCTCAATAAACGTGTATTATTTGATTAATTTAGTTGGATGCTGGAGAAAATTGCATGTGTGTGACTTGCAAATCTAAAATTATGGCAGAAGAGTGCTCTTGGATTGACTGCATCAGCAAGGAAATCTGTTCACTTATTTGTTTCATTAACATATTCATATACACTGGTATGTTGTGATATTATTTACTGTTATGAAACTCAGGTAATGTTTCATGTGTTTCATAGTGCGTTATATGAAGTTGTGGAGCAGCAACCAATTTTATCAATATTTTACTGTCTTTATGTCTTTTCCACGGCTGTGTTGCATGTACTTGATGCATCACTAGCGCAGTGTTATTAACACAGTTCAACTCACTGATGGTACATAATACCTTAATCATGACAAGCCAGCTCGATGTCACTGTTTCAGATACACCAGAAATCGGGAAATTATGTTTGAAATAAACACGATAGCAGTAGTTTGTTTACATCTCATCACCATGTTCTTTTTATCTAAAGTTAAAGGGAGATGCTCGTTCATCACTCTGTTGTTATTTCTGTTTATAAGAACCAATAAAACACTATTGCCAATGTCAGTTCCTTGCTTTGTTAATCATCTACGTGCCTACTGACGCATCAGGCAGAAACAAGACTTCTCCACTTCTGTCGGTCTGCAGCTTGTTTGGCATTTCCCGTAATCCCCTCCCCCCAACAGTTCCCCTCATGTTATTTTTGGTCGCCCTCATTTGAATTTGTCAGCTTCATTTAGTAAAAAATGGCGCCTCCATCTTCTTATGGTGAGCAAGGCTGTTGTTTCTCGTTACTCCTTTGATGCTAGTTTATGTGCCTCCGTCCCGTCCCAGCTGTTATCCCTTTCCATTTCTCCCTCCGCTTGTCATCCTCCTCTGCCTTTTTAGTGTCCCTCTTTATGCAGTCTTCCCAGCTCAAATGCGGTCTTTCCCTTTTCCCAAAGCCTCGATGTTTCGCTGCCTCTGCTGTCTTTGGTAGTCAGGTCTCCTCCACCTGTGCCAAGTCACCTGTCGTTCATGTTAATTAGTGCAGTTTGTTTCAGCAGTTCTTTGTTGGAAATATTGTGGTGGGAATATTCGCAGTGCTTTGAAGTCATCTTGTGTGGATGGTTGACGTCAGTATTGGTGGTCATGATCTCGTCTAACACAAAGTCTATCCGCTGTGTCATGTCAACTGATAAATCAATCAGATCTGTCGAGGTCGTGACACAGTTGGGTGGTACATTGAGCTGGTTTAATCAGTAATGCATTTTTCTGCATTTCAAAAGATCAGGTCTGATGATGTGCAAATGCGTCCTGTATTATGGTCCTCGAGATTTGCTGTGATCAACTTTGTCATGCATCAGAAAACCGAGACTTTTTGCCCAACATAGTGAGGTCATTGTTCCCGGCAGTCTGGTTGATTGACTGGGTGCTACAAAAAAGAAAGGTGTGTGAACTTGGCGTTAGGATATCTGCGAGTAAACAACAGGGTGTTGCTGTTAAGTACTGTAAATATGAAAGTTGTTACTCTTAAAATACCTTTTTCATAACTGCTGTCAATTGTTCTCAAAGATCGGATTGTTGTACGTACAACTTGTATTTAACGCACTAAAAATTAAAAGTATATTCTTAGGATAAGCCAAAGCTTTTTACGCTTCCCCGGCAGATCTGTTCATTCCAACACCAACTCCACTTCTCTGGGAAGCATTCAGCCATGCTGCAATCACTATGTGAAAGGTATTTGTTCACATATTAATGATGTTTCCACCAGGTGCTTATTTATACTGCTGAATGATCTGGGACAATGCGAAGTGAACGAAATTAACCAAGCTTCGAAATGGCAGCAAGATAATTCAAACACCAGTCTTCTCAATTGAGCTTGACATTCTAAACAATATGCATGCACGCTCATGCATGCACGCACAACATCACAACATTTACATACTCAGGTTTCAAAGAAAATAAACCAAAACTCTTGTTTTGTTGAAATAAATTATTTTGTCAGATGCAGTATAAATCAAGTTAAATTAGACAGTGCAAAACTGCTAATAAAGTATTGACCAATAAAACAACATAAACAGACAACATGACGGATGAAAATACATGTTTTGTGGAATGCCAGTGTAAGATGGGTTGCTAGTTAACCATTACAGTACTGACACATGACATCCATATCATTGTATGGCAATATGTTGGTCTTTAAGTGGTTAGCTGAATGCCAGCTGCTATTTTCCATGTTACTGGTGAGTTGGACTAATAAAATATGGAGAAATTTGTTTTTAACTTTTTTTAGTTCACATACCAAAAAACAGTAAAAAAATTAAGACAATATTTCCACCATCATTGGTGTAATTAATATAAAGCAAAATTCTTATAAGTCCACGATTTTTATTTAGATTAAATGTAAATGTCATTATTGAATTAAAGGTAAAGATAAGTTCTTATTAAGCACGGTATCCAGTACTCGGGACTGTTCAAAGCACTTTACAGTTCACCCCCCGGTAGACCTGTTCATTCCAACGCCATCTCAACTTCTCTGGGAAGCATTCAGCCATGCTGCAGTTACTGCTTGAAGACTATTCATTCCAGTATCCATCTCTGTCTGCAGCCAGGTACTCATTTATACAGCTGAGTGAACTATGGCAATGTGGGATGAATGAAATTGTCAAAACTTTGAAACTGCAGCAAGAGGACTCGAACCCGGGTTCTCTCGATTGAGTGCCCAACATTCCAACTGCTATGCTACCGCACCCCACTGCATTACTCCTGAAATTGATGGCATTTTTTATCCCATTACAAAACACTGTTTGCTGGGAACATTTCAAAGAGAACCTTTTACCCAAGCATTCCTTACACTTCACAGAGAATGCCTTCAGAACAGATTAACCCATTATACATCACTAGTTATCCATAAATACTTTGACACAACTAGGTGAATCATGTGCTGCTTTTGAACAATTTTCATGAGTGTGAATATACTGCATGGGGCCTAGTGACAAGGAAAGGGTAGTAATCCAGTCATCTAATGTGTCTTAACAACCTTGGTAATGTTGCTAAATTAATCTCACCAGTTCTAATATCTTCTCAACCCATAAAACCATACAATTTTGCCTCAGATTCCCAGTCGATTTGTACTATTTTGGTAATTTCAAATAAATTTCACCAGTTCTAGTATCTACTCAGCCTATAAAACTGTATAATTTCACCTCAGATTCCCAGTAGACTTTTTATTATTTTGTAATTTTTTTTATTTAATTGAAATCACCAGTTCTAATATATCATCAACCCATAAAACAATGTAATTTCACCTCAGATTCCCAGTTGATTTTTACTATTTTGGTAATTTTAAATTTTGTTAAAATTTAGTTCACCTGTTCTAAAATCTTCTCAAGCCATAAAATGGTATAATTTCACCTCAGATTCCCAGTTGATTTTTACTATTAAATAATGTTGTTTATTTTCCATTTTATTAAATTAATTTCAACAGTTGTAATATCTCCTCAACACTATATTTTCACCTCAGATTCCTAGTCAATTTGTACTATTTTGGTAATTTTGTTAAATTAATTTCACTAGTTCTAATATCTCCTCAACCTATAAAACAGTATAATTTCACCTCCGATTTCCAGTCGATTTGTACTATTTTAGAAATTTCTATTATCTTTAAATTAATTTCACCAGTTCTTAATATCTCCTCAACCCATAAAACGATATAATTTCACCTCAGATTCTCAGTAGATTTTTACCATGTGGTAATTTTGTTAAATTAATTTCACTAGTTCTAATATCTATTCAACCCATAAAACAGTATAATTTCACCTCAGATTCCCAGTAGATTTTTACTATTTTGGTAACTTTATTTAATTAATTTCACCAGTTCTAAAATCTCCTCAACTCATAAAACGGTATAATTTCACCTCAGATTCCGTCGATTTTTACTATTAAATAATATTGGTAATTTTCAGTTGTGTTACATTAATTTCAACAGTTCTAGTATCTTCTCAACCTATAAAACACTATACTTTTTTATTAAGTTGATTTTTGCTATTTGGTAATTCTGTCAATTTCATCAGTGCTAATATCTCCTCAACCCATAAAGCAGTATAATTTCACCTCAGATTCCCGGTAAATGTTTACGATTTGGCACTTGTGAAACGTTTAACTTTCCAGTACAGTAACCTCCAAAAACTAGTACAGTTCCAGTAGTGATGTGGATAAAAAGTCATATTTACTCTGTTCATAGCGATCCATGTTGTTACCATATGTCTTCTTTGGTGCAAGTTCTATTTCTGATGTCTCGTGTCTGGCGGAGTTAATAGTTAATTAGATACGCATTCCTGGGCTCAAGAATGGCTGATGTTGCCTGATGTGAGACAACCAGAGTTCTGACATGTGGTTAAGATCGAGGGTATCTAGCAATGAAGCATCGCTCTGAGTTATACTTGATGACACCAGATGTCATGGTCAGATAATGCTAGCAACATGTGTCTGTGCTGAGGCACAACTACAGCAGGAATAATGTTTCGTTGTATGTTGTAGTAACATATTGTATTGACATGCCGAGGGTAAGAAAGATAGATGATGAATCTGTTAGAAACAGAGGAGGAAAAAGGGTACATATTGGACACATATGGGCAGTAAGGTACAGAATATAATTACTGGGGACTTGAGGCAGGTATTTAAGCTTATAATGGACAATAGACTTGTAAATGTTAACAGAAGGTTAGTGTTATAGTTTACTATGTTAACAACAAGATATAGCTCTATGGCAAAGTGCCCTCTTAAAAAATGTTGATCTGTGAATGTTGACGGAAGGTTGGTGTTATTGTAGGCATTAACCACAAGATATAGCCAGTGATTTCTTAGAAAAGGAGATCTGAGAATGTTAGCTGCAAGGTTGGTGTTATAGTTTTTGTTTTGTGGAAAGGTGCCAACTGTTGGAAGGGAAGGTTTGATGATGTTAACGGACAGATTAACATCCGTGTTTATGTGTAACCACAAACCACAGCCCCATGGCAAGGTTCCCGTTTTTAAATAAAAATAAAAAAATTGCTGCATTATTTGCCAAAATAATTTAAGTTGGCAACTTCACGCTGTGGTGTGTTCGCCTCAACTTGTCTGCAGGATGTATTTGTCTGGCAGTACAACATATGTACTGATATCCCGTGGTGACAGGGTGCACGCGGTTGATATTAGGCCACTTTCATGTGCGTCAGATGTGGATTAATATGGCCCAGTTGTAGAACATTTTTCGAGCACGGTTCTGCGGTCTGATTCCAGTCCAAGTTAGAGGTCAGCCGTGATCCTGATATTTGCCTAGGTTTGCGATATGAAGACGGCTAGACTACAAATTTGATTATGTCAGAAAACTTCACCAACACGCCCATATATTTCTGTTTTTTTCTGTTCGCTTTGAAACAACAAAGTGATTCCCCTTGGCGGGTGCGTTTTTGATGTCACTACTCAACTGCCTTCACTGGCCCTTGATTGGCGTGTGCTGCACAAGCAAGAAGGCCAAATTACTTTTGTGCCAGTCTTAGACGTTTTATCTGTGCTGTTTATCTCTGCATCTACAGTTGTTTTGCCAAAGAGCTCACTTTTTACGACTTTCATTATCTGTGCTGTATTATCCTTGACTTTTTATCACTTTTAATTTTCGGCAGTTACAGCATTTCCTGTTACTACTTAACCTGAATTTGTGTCTGCTGTTTTTGACGTCAGACTGTACCTGGGCCCGTTTCCATCTGTCCGTTTTACAGTTTTCGGTGATACACAATCCTGACAGTGGAAGTCAGTATGGAATTATTAAAAGTGTGTGAATAACTTAAGTAATATGTTGTTTTAATAAAAAGATTACATTCTTTTGTTAAAACACTGAAAGACCGCTATATCGCGTAACTTGTGAAAGTGTTAATAGTATAGGGGAAGATGTCTGCACACTGAGGCATGTCTGCACGCTGAGGCAGGTCTGCACGCTAAGGCATGTCTGCACGCTGAGGTATATCTGCACACCTCGTTATTGACCAAACCGTGTAGTATTTGCTTTCAAAACTGTGTTCTATGGTAGCATCTAACTCATATAGGTAATTAGGTACATGTATATACATAGGTATATATATATACCTATATATATAAATATATATATATATATATATACATATATATATATATATATATATATATATATATATATACGTAGCTCACACTCAATAATACATGCATATTGGTGTGTTTATGCATTTTTGGAATGTGTGTCGTTAGTCTTGTCATTGTACAAATAAACTTTACCTCCTTGCCCCAGTGCAGTAGTTAAATTACATCACATAATGGCATGATGTAGATTAATTCACTAACATATTTAATTCACATCAGTAGGACATATAAGTGTCTACCATTTATTGGAAAAGCGCGTTTTAAGATGTCAAAATACGTACCCTTAATTACCCAATAATTGTGATTTCATACACTAAATGTGTTAATATGTGCAGTAATGTGTATTGTACACAGAAAACATACACATAAAATGTGGAATTTTTCTCAAGGATGGTATACTGGAAACATATTGAGGAGGTGGGGGGTCGGTCTAAGAATAAGTGGGAGATGCTAAAGACAGAAAACGATCTTATAACATGATAGTTTATGTAGTTTAAGTGTTCATGTATCTTGAAGTGCCTAATGATAGTGTTATTTTTATTATGTGTTCTTTTGGATTTCTTTGTCGCATGGCTTTCCGTGTGGGCTGTAATTAAGACAGACCAATATCACACATCCACTTCACCAAATTTAGGGCATTGTATTATATAAACTACAGCTGGTTATGTAAATATTATTTGACCCCCAAATGATGCTTATGGATATACCTAACAAGCTATATGATGTTCTGCAGCCTGAAATGTACCATTGTAGTTCGTATTCTGCTCTGTAACAAAGGCCTGAAATATGCGTGTTTGCAACTGGGGCATATCCGCACACACCAGCGATCAATACATATTGATAACATATATGTTGTTCTTAGTGGAGTTGAAGTTTGATAATTGGTAGTAGTAAGATCCTAAATATGCAGATTAACAAGGCAAAATTAGTTGATTAATTATGACACATTATACCTGTGTGTGGGACATGCCCCATCTTACCCTGTAGAGCAAGACCTGGATCACCTTTTTTTATTAATTTTGTGACCATACCCAATAAAAAAATAACTTAACAGTTTGTCCAATGATTTCATCAGAACAAAATAAAACATTTGTATAAACGAGCAGGATATTGGATCAGTTACATATTTTGGTGAAATGAATCTGAAATGAAACGAGAAAAACTAATTTAACTGAGGAGGGAGCTATAACCATGATCAGTCAATGGGAACAGGTGTTGTTGTGTGATGTCAGTCACGACAATCCTATCTCTTTGTTGCAGAACTAATTTAACTGAGGAGGGAGCTATAACCATGATCAGTCAATGGGAACAGGTGTTGTTGTGTGATGTCAGTCACGACAATCCTATCTCTTTGTTGCAGAACTAATTTAACTGAGGAGGGAGCTATAACCATGATCAGTCAATGGGAACAGGTGTTGTTGTGTGATGTCAGTCACGACAATCCTATCTCTTTGTTGCAGAACTAATTTAACTGAGGAGGGAGCTATAACCATGATCAGTCAATGGGAACAGGTGTTGTTGTGTGATGTCAGTCACGACAATCCTATCTCTTTGTTGCAGAACTAATTTAACTGAGGAGGGAGCAATAACCATGATCAGTCAATGGGAACAGGTGTTGTTGTGTGATGTCAGTCACGACAATCCTATCTCTTTGTTGCAGAACTAATTTAACTGAGGAGGGAGCTATAACCATGATCAGTCAATGGGAACAGGTGTTGTTGTGTGATGTCAGTCACGACAATCCTATCTCTTTGTTGCAGAACTAATTTAATTGAGGAGGGAGCTATAACCATGATCAGTCAATGGGAACAGGTGTTGTTGTGTGATGTCAGTCACGACAATCCTATCTCTTTGTTGCAGAACTAATTTAATTGAGGAGGGAGCTATAACCATGATCAGTCAATGGGAACAGGTGTTGTTGTGTGATGTCAGTCACGACAATCCTATCTCTTTGTTGCAGAACTAATTTAACTGAGGAGGGAGCAATAACCATGATCAGTCAATGGGAACAGGTGTTGTTGTGTGATGTCAGTCACGACAATCCTATCTCTTTGTTGCAGAACTAATTTAATTGAGGAGGGAGCTATAACCATGATCAGTCAATGGGAACAGGTGTTGTTGTGTGATGTCAGTCACGACAATCCTATCTCTTTGTTGCAGAACTAATTTAACTGAGGAGGGAGCAATAACCATGATCAGTCAATGGGAACAGGTGTTGTTGTGTGATGTCAGTCACGACAATCCTATCTCTTTGTTGCAGAACTAATTTAACTGAGGAGGGAGCTATAACCATGATCAGTCAATGGGAACAGGTGTTGTTGTGTGATGTCAGTCACGACAATCCTATCTCTTTGTTGCAGAACTAATTTAACTGAGGAGGGAGCTATAACCATGATCAGTCAATGGGAACAGGTGTTGTTGTGTGATGTCAGTCACGACAATCCTATCTCTTTGTTGCAGAACTAATTTAACTGAGGAGGGAGCTATAACCATGATCAGTCAATGGGAACAGGTGTTGTTGTGTGATGTCAGTCACGACAATCCTATCTCTTTGTTGCAGAACTAATTTAACTGAGGAGGGAGCTATAACCATGATCAGTCAATGGGAACAGGTGTTGTTGTGTGATGTCAGTCACGACAATCCTATCTCTTTGTTGCAGAACTAATTTAACTGAGGAGGGAGCTATAACCATGATCAGTCAATGGGAACAGGTGTTGTTGTGTGATGTCAGTCACGACAATCCTATCTCTTTGTTGCAGAACTAATTTAACTGAGGAGGGAGCTATAACCATGATCAGTCAATGGGAACAGGTGTTGTTGTGTGATGTCAGTCACGACAATCCTATCTCTTTGTTGCAGAACTAATTTAACTGAGGAGGGAGCTATAACCATGATCAGTCAATGGGAACAGGTGTTGTTGTGTGATGTCAGTCACGACAATCCTATCTCTTTGTTGCAGAACTAATTTAATTGAGGAGGGAGCTATAACCATGATCAGTCAATGGGAACAGGTGTTGTTGTGTGATGTCAGTCACGACAATCCTATCTCTTTGTTGCAGAACTAATTTAACTGAGGAGGGAGCTATAACCATGATCAGTCAATGGGAACAGGTGTTGTTGTGTGATGTCAATCACGACAATCCTATCTCTTTGTTGCAGAACTAATTTAACTGAGGAGGGAGCTATAACCATGATCAGTCAATGGGAACAGGTGTTGTTGTGTGATGTCAGTCACGACAATCCTATCTCTTTGTTGCAGAACTAATTTAATTGAGGAGGGAGCTATAACCATGATCAGTCAATGGGAACAGGTGTTGTTGTGTGATGTCAGTCACGACAATCCTATCTCTTTGTTGCAGAACTAATTTAACTGAGGAGGGAGCTATAACCATGATCAGTCAATGGGAACAGGTGTTGTTGTGTGATGTCAGTCACGACAATCCTATCTCTTTGTTGCAGAACTAATTTAACTGAGGAGGGAGCTATAACCATGATCAGTCAATGGGAACAGGTGTTGTTGTGTGATGTCAGTCACGACAATCCTATCTCTTTGTTGCAGAACTAATTTAACTGAGGAGGGAGCTATAACCATGATCAGTCAATGGGAACAGGTGTTGTTGTGTGATGTCAGTCACGACAATCCTATCTCTTTGTTGCAGAACTAATTTAACTGAGGAGGGAGCTATAACCATGATCAGTCAATGGGAACAGGTGTTGTTGTGTGATGTCAGTCACGACAATCCTATCTCTTTGTTGCAGAACTAATTTAACTGAGGAGGGAGCTATAACCATGATCAGTCAATGGGAACAGGTGTTGTTGTGTGATGTCAGTCACGACAATCCTATCTCTTTGTTGCAGAACTAATTTAACTGAGGAGGGAGCTATAACCATGATCAGTCAATGGGAACAGGTGTTGTTGTGTGATGTCAGTCACGACAATCCTATCTCTTTGTTGCAGAACTAATTTAACTGAGGAGGGAGCTATAACCATGATCAGTCAATGGGAACAGGTGTTGTTGTGTGATGTCAGTCACGACAATCCTATCTCTTTGTTGCAGAACTAATTTAACTGTGGAGGGAGCTATAACCATGATCAGTCAATGGGAACAGGTGTTGTTGTGTGATGTCAGTCACGACAATCCTATCTCTTTGTTGCAGAACTAATTTAACTGAGGAGGGAGCTATAACCATGATCAGTCAATGGGAACAGGTGTTGTTGTGTGATGTCAGTCACGACAATCCTATCTCTTTGTTGCAGAACTAATTTAACTGAGGAGGGAGCTATAACCATGATCAGTCAATGGGAACAGGTGTTGTTGTGTGATGTCAGTCACGACAATCCTATCTCTTTGTTGCAGAACTAATTTAATTGAGGAGGGAGCTATAACCATGATCAGTCAATGGGAACAGGTGTTGTTGTGTGATGTCAGTCACGACAATCCTATCTCTTTGTTGCAGAACTAATTTAACTGAGGAGGGAGCTATAACCATGATCAGTCAATGGGAACAGTTGTTGTTGTGTGATGTCAGTCACGACAATCCTATCTCTTTGTTGCAGAACTAATTTAACTGAGGAGGGAGCTATAACCATGATCAGTCAATGGGAACAGGTGTTGTTGTGTGATGTCAGTCACGACAATCCTATCTCTTTGTTGCAGAACTAATTTAACTGAGGAGGGAGCTATAACCATGATCAGTCAATGGGAACAGGTGTTGTTGTGTGATGTCAGTCACGACAATCCTATCTCTTTGTTGCAGAACTAATTTAACTGAGGAGGGAGCTATAACCATGATCAGTCAATGGGAACAGGTGTTGTTGTGTGATGTCAGTCACGACAATCCTATCTCTTTGTTGCAGAACTAATTTAACTGAGGAGGGAGCTATAACCATGATCAGTCAATGGGAACAGGTGTTGTTGTGTGATGTCAGTCACGACAATCCTATCTCTTTGTTGCAGAACTAATTTAATTGAGGAGGGAGCTATAACCATGATCAGTCAATGGGAACAGGTGTTGTTGTGTGATGTCAGTCACGACAATCCTATCTCTTTGTTGCAGAACTAATTTAACTGAGGAGGGAGCTATAACCATGATCAGTCAATGGGAACAGGTGTTGTTGTGTGATGTCAGTCACGACAATCCTATCTCTTTGTTGCAGAACAAGTCGCCCTTGGCTGATGGCGAGACGGAGCATTCAGGCTGTGTCTTCTGTGATGCTGTTCTTCGGCCACTCGTTCAGATGAAACATGCTCGATATCGTCGCAACAACCCGGGTCGCAGCCGAGGAGGACGAGGGCGTGGACGTGGGGGTAGGGGAGGCGGGCGAGGGAAGCCAAAAGACAAAATGTCACAGCTGGCCGCTTACTTTGTTTGAAGACTGCCCTGCCAGAGTTGGAATTGTTTATGTTTAAGCTTGTCAAAGTGCCATGATATTCCTGTTGATGTGATTGCTACATTAATAAAGGAAACAATGCTTTTAACATAGCAAGTGGTTTGGTGCGTGTTTAGATTTACATTTAGAACACAAAACAGCCACAGAATTTATGCATTTGTGAAACTAAGTCTTGTTCTTGGTATGCACCCACATTCACACCCACACTTCATGTACCAGTGTTGGGTTTTTGTAAAACACCCACAGACAAAACTGCTTGACCACAGTCTACTGACCAAGTTGTTGGTTTATTTAATAATCTGTTAAATTGTCTCTTGACCAAATTGTTGGTATATATTTTAATCCATGTACAACTTGGCAAGGTTCTGCTGTGTCCAGTTTATCCTGTGGTCAATGTTTGTACTACTGGATAAATGTACACACGGACCTGTTGTATGATGAGCTTTGTTGCCCAGTAGATTGAAAGTATATTAACTTGTTAGACCAGACAGCTTTGTGATGTTAAGAACTCCTTAGTGCAGTGGTGGTTCTGCAGACTGGTCGTTTTTGAGATGCATGGTCACAAATGGTGAACAAATATTATCATGGGCATCTGCATGTCGACAAGGGGGGCACTTGCCCCCTCCCCGGATCTGGAATTTTGTTCAGATGTATATTCTTGAGCTAAAAGTATATGTTAACTTTATATATATATATATATATATATATATATATATATATATATATATATATATATATATATTTCTTGCCCCTCCCTGGAAAAATTCCTGCAGATGCCCCGGAATATTATATATATTTGCTAAGATTAATCACGAAAATCCCATTAAATAGTATAGCGATTTTATTAGTTTGGCAATGAAATATAGCACTAGCTTGTCTTCAAAATTGGTATTTCAAGGTATACTGTTTCGAAGAGTACCTGGGGATCTGTCTACAACATTTTGACAAGATTATGATATTAACCAAATCTTAAGTTGCCACCCAAAGCAAGTAATCTCAGATGGCATGTGGCCAAGGGACTTGGTTATTTAGATCTATGTTTTACGGGTGATTGAAATCATTCTGTGAGAAGCAATTTCACGCCTGACAAGGAACTAAGCACACAGCTAGGCAAAGCCGCAACATCCTCTGAAACACTGTCAAAAAGATACCCGAAAGACTGGCATCGACCCTCTGCACTGGCAAACCGTTGCCAAAGACCGACCTACCTGGCGAGCGAGTGTTAACAGCAGTTCTGCTACTGACGTCAAAGCGTACTGGATTATCCAGCAGATCAACCGTGCGAGGCGTCATGCTGGCAATTTACCGACATGATGATGAAGCAGCCAAGGCAAGTGTTGTCTCATGAAACAATTTGTACAGAAGCTGTCCGCAACTCTGTACAAAATAAATATATAACTCTAGTAGGATAGATATTGGGACATAGTACGATGTATTTTTTTTCAATAGTAAAATTTGTCATCTTTCGTAACGTTAAAGTTGAGATGATGTTTAGCAGTCCTTGTGTTTTCCGCACTCATGAGTTATTTCCACGTTGCGTGATTGAGATGCAGCTCATTGTTGCTCAAATACCAAGTCAAGATCAAGCGGCCCTAGTACACATCAACAAAGATCAAGATCAAGCGGCCCTAGTACACATCAACAAAGATCAAGATCAAGCGGCCGTAGTACACATCAACAAAGATCAAGATCAAGCGGCCGTAGTACACATCAACAAAGATCAAGATCAAGCGGCCCTAGTACACATCAACAAAGATCAAGATCAAGCGGCCCTAGTACACATCAACAAAATAGCTGGTAACATTTATGTTCGTGTTGACAATAAATACTTGGTTGTATACTGTTTTATTAGTCTGGTATACATACCACACGTTCAGAATGATTCACTTTGGTGTCATTAACTTAAGGGAATGTACAACGAATTTAATTGGTTATCTGATACGCGATTAGTTGTTTTTTATTAAAATACCCAAATATATCGATCACAAAGTATATCTATATTAATAATGTTGTACTTCATGAATTATTCTTTGTATTGCTGTAGTCTATTTACTGTCATAAATTTAATAATAAGTGAATAAACAGTTGGGAACTCCCGGGATGACTTCTGAAAATGTTGCAGTTAAAACAATTCTCTCAAAACTGGGGGTTCGTTCTACTGCAATCGATCCCATAACGCTTTTTGCGACAGGGTCTTCCCCAGCAAATGACGTAATAGTGATGCCAACTGTCTACGCAACCACGTGACCTCGACGCCGCATAACGACGAATTTACACAAGTATATAATTATTGTATAGGCTTCCTTGTCTCGATAGACAATAGGTTCTGCGCCTGGAGAGCCAGTGTTTGGTGGGACAGCGCCTGCTGTGACTGTGCAGACCAATTCTGGAGTGACAGTCCTTTTCACATATTCGGCAGATGTAGTCCGATGACAGAACTGGTGCACTGTTCTCACGATCCTTTCGTTGTTGTCTCCTCTCCTTCCAGGTTGTGTTTCGCTTCTCCTTGATGGCCTTCCCTCACCCACGCACTCTCACGCGCCATATCCCGCGGTCTACGGAAGTTGTCTCCCATGATGTGTTGATGTTGGCCTTCGCTCCCTCACGCACTCTCACGCGCCATATCCCGCGTTCTACGGAAGTTGTCTCCCATCATGTGTTGATGTTGCAGGCGTTCGTATCACGTCTGCACACACCCTTGGAGCGAAGCATCGGATGGCCTGTTGGTCTGGAGCCTATTTAAATCTCACTGTAGATGATGTCTTGGGACTCGGCCATCCTCCATGCGACCCACGTGGCCGAGCCATCGCAAGCGACGCGCGCTGAGGAGAGCATGCATGCTGGGAGTGTTTGCCAGCTTGAGCACTTCTGTGTTGGGGATGTGATCCTGCCACGTAAACTGTTGCCTTCCGTGTTGTGTAGTCGCTGTGAGGCGACTACGGAGGGACACTCTCCATTGCGCATGCCTGGGCGAGACGTGTGGAGGTCCTGGGTTGCCGAAGCGACAAGACCCCCTCTCGGCCTCGCTAGTGGGATCGAAAGGAGTGCAGAGCACGACGCTTCGCACCAGGCTTGCTGCAGAAGCTGCACGAAGATGAATTGAGAGCTATATACGAAAGTGATATCTTACAGATATATGCTCATATAATTGCAGTTGGTTGTGAGTAAATAATTAATTATATTATAATCAGTTAAATAAATATAATAATAGTAGTGTTTTGCGGGATAAAAACAACAGACAAACCTTTCGATCAAGCACATGCAATGTCGCTTATGTAATCCACACACTCGGCTCTGAGTACGCGGGACCCACAACAACGTAAAATAGTGATTAACATTATGACTATCTGATAAAAAGGGGAAATGTAGTAACATCTCCCACTTTTTCAGGTTCAGCAATTACGTTCAGACAGTCATTATTCACTGCATTAGTCCGTTTGTTTCTTTTACTTTGCCTGAGGATCAGTTTGTCGCCAAACCCCAATGTCGCTGAACTTAACACCTTTCTTCTTGTCTGCATACTCTTTATTATAAGTCTTTCTCCTCGCATCTCTCTCACGAATTTGTATTTGCCATTTCAACTCAACCATGGGCTCTCATCTGCATTTTCGGCAACTTGTTCCGCAGCTTGCGACCAATCAGCATCTCCGCTGGACTTACTCCCGTGACGATATGAGAAGTCGTCCATTACTGGAACAGGAAGTTCTGCAGTTCTTCCTTTCAACGTGTCTTCCCTATTTCAGCGATCTTAATGGCTTGCATCATTGTCTAGTTAGAACTTTCCACTTCCCCATTGCTTTGTGGCCAATATAGGTGTGTATCCCTAGATACGCGAGGGATCCTTCGAACTCTGCAGCAACATGTTGTGGTCCGTTATCACTCCTCACGTTGTAAGGCAGTCCGTGTGTGGCAAACATCGTCTCCGAGCATTTGATTATGTTTTGAGCATTCGTGTTGCGCATCCATACCACGTCTGGCCACGTGGAGAAATAACCAATGACCACCAACATACTTTCACCATTTGGCAGTGGCCCTCAGAGATCTCTCTGGTTTCGTCCCAAGGTCCCCGTGGGAGTGGTGTTGACCTTTTAGGCTCTGACTTGGACGATCATCCACTAGTTGACGTGGATAACAGACTCTGACGAAAGCTTCAGCGTATTTGTGCATTCTCGGCCACCACATTTTCTCTCTCAGTCTGGCGTTGGTGCGTACCACACCTTGGTGTCCCTCGTGAGCTAGGACCAAGGCTTGTTTCTGCAACTTCTGTGGGAGAACGATACGGCTTCCCTTCATTAAGACCTGACCAATCACCCATAACTAGTCACGTACAGCCTTGAACACTGTGTGTTCTTGGTCTGTCCATTTGCCTTCTCGCGCCTGAATCAACAACGGGTCTTCGGCTGACTCTCGCTCGATCTGTGTGGCTGTCATGGCTGCAAGCACGGAGTCCATCTCTACCGGGTAGGCGTACTCTTCGACGCCGACTCCAGACTCTGTCGCACTCCCGTCTATCAAATCAAATCAAGTTTATTTAGACACCGCATATCTCTAAAAATAGAATCAGGGGTGTTTACAATAAATGAAATAAATAAATAAATTAAGTAATTAAATATATTACATTAGTGAATATATCATGCACATACATACATATACATACATACACATACATACATACACATATACATATATACATCCATACATACGTACACACATTATGCATGTATATACACACACAAAATTACGAAAGGTAATCTACTCTATGGTAGTCTACTCAACCCATCTGTCAAGTTCTTCCATCCTGGGATGTATTTGGTCATGAAACTGCACTGCTGTAGACTTAGCAGCCATCGTTCCAACCTCGCGTTTGGTGGTTTAGCATGTCCGCCATACATTTGTATCAGTGGCTTGCTAATTGCGATCTGTGTGTGTTTCAAATTCTCTGCCGTACAAATAGATATGTCGCATGCCCATTTCACGGATAAGGTTACTCTCTCAAACTGAGAATACCTTGTCTCTGAATCTCGCAGCTCCCACAGTACACTGGCTTATGTAATGTTTAATGTCGGCAGTCACTATGAATATTTATTGTGTAGATTATTCTGTTTACTTTATCGTATTATAACATACTATACTATATCGTACTATATTATATAGCTAATTTGTTTACTTTATATGTTCTATGTTTCACATACAATCTGATAGCCACAGGTTACATTACGGTCTACTTAAGCCTACGTTACTGTGTTACTGTGTTACGACAGGGCAGTTCCTATGACCTGGCTGTCTGGTCATCGTACTGTGCGATCTTAATATACAGCTTCTGCCAGGAGGCCTATGCCGCGTGCAAGCGCATTCGTGTAATTCCTTGACGTGCTGATTCCTTATGCTACCTGCCCGCTTGGCTAAGTCTAAGGCATTCGTGGCATAAGAGAAGAGTTGATCAGGCCGATCCTGGCTACCTCATTGCTCTCCACAGTGTTCACACCAGTTCGGGGAACATAACAGCTTATACTGCCCATCGTCCTGCTTTTTTTTTAAGAACAACTCCCAAACCAACAGGCAAAGCATCAGTGACAATGCGCGTGTCTGCATCTAGCCTGTAGTAGGCCATTATTGGTGCCTTTGTGATCCTTCGTTTGACCTCGTCAAACGCTCTTTGCTCTTCCTTGGTCCACTTCCATTTGGTATTATCATGTGACAACTCCCACAACGGCTGTGTGATCGTAGCAAAATCGGGGATGAACTGAACAGTACAGAACCCAGAAAACTTCAGTTGCGTTTTTCGGCTTGGGCGCTGCCGCCATGGCCTAATTTTGTCCTCTGTTACCTACAGTCTGACATTGTATGTCCCATGGAATTGATCTTCCTTACTTTGAACTTCAGTTTCTCAAAGTTGAATGTAAGTCCGCTTTCTGAAAACTTTCTCACGACCGCCAACACTCGCTCGTCATGTTGGTCGTCATCCACACCTCCAACGATGAGATCGTCGTGGATGTTGAACGCTCCAGGACAGTCCTGCACTACCTGTCTGATGATGTGATTGAAATCTCGTAGGCCACGTCCAACCCGAGAATACAATGCGCTTGTACATGTAGATACCATTTGGTGCTGCAAACGTGGTGACATCTCGGGAGTCTGGATGTAGTTCCACCTGGTGAAATGCCATGTTCAGGTCGAACTTTGTAAACACCTTCATTTCCCCATCTCCTGTACTGTCTCTTCAACTGTGGGGATGGGTTGACGCTCCCTTGTTGTGGCTTTGTTGCTGGCATGTCGAGACACACCCGGACTTCTTCATTCGGCTTCTTCACTGTCACTAGGGGGTTTACCAACGGTGTAGGACCATCCACCTTTTATTAATGACGTCCAAGTCTTCAAGCTCCTTCAGCTTTTGCACAACCCTCTCTTTTCTGCTGAACGGTATCTTCTGGTTGGTTGGACCACAGGTGTTGCACTCTCATATATGTTCAGCATGGTTGTCTTTGACCACCAACACTTGTACGGCATCTAATTCTCCACCTTCTTGAACTGACATGTGCACTTCACAACTGCCCATCACTTCCAGATGACTCCGACAGGCACATGGAAGGAGTCGTGTCAAGAGGGATAGAGCTACATGCACATGGAAGGAGTCGTTTCAAGAGGGATATAGCTACATGCACATGGAAAGAGACATGTCAAGAGGGATAGCGCTACATGCACATGGAAGGAGACGTTTCCATATGGATAGAGCTACATGCACATGGAAAGATACGTGTCAAGAGGGATAGAGCTACATGCACGTGGAAGGAGACGTGTCAAGGGGGATAGAGCTACACGCACATGGAAGGAGACGTGTCAAGGGGTATAGAGCTACACGCATATGGAAGGAGACGTGTCAAGAGGGATAGAGCTACACGCACATGGAAGGAGACGTGTCAAGAGGGATAGAACTACACGCACATGGAAGGAGACGTGTCAAGGGGGATAGAGCTACACGCACATGGAAGGAGACGTGTCAAGAGGGATAGAGCTACACGCACATGGAAGGAGACGTGTCAAGAGGGATAGAGCTACATGCACATGGAAGGAGACGTGTCAAGAGGGATAGAGCTACACGCACATGGAAGGAGACGTGTCAAGGGGGATAGAGCTACACGCACATGGAAGGAGACGTGTCAAGAGGGATAGAGCTACATGCACATGGAAGGATACGTGTCAAGAGGGATAGAACTACGCGCACATGGAAGGAGACGTGTCAAGGGGGATAGAGCTACATGTACATGGAAGGAGACGTGTCAAGAGGGATAGAGCTACACGTACACGGAAGGAGACGTTTCCATATGGATAGAGCTACACGCACATGGAAGGAGACGTGTCAAGAGGGAGACAGTTACATGCACATAGAAGGAGACGTGTCAAGAGGGAGACAGTTACATGCACATGGAAGGAGACGTGTTAAGAGGGATAGAGCTACATGCACATGGAAGGAGACGTGTCAAGAGGGATAGAGCTACATGCACATGGAAGGAGACGTGTCAAGAGGGATAGAGCTACATGCACATGGAAGGATAGGTGTCAACGGGGATAGAGCTACATGTACATGGGAGGAGACGTGTCAAGAGGGATAGAGCTACATGTACATGGAAAGAGACGTGTCAAGGGGGATAGAGCTACATGCACATGGAAGGATACGTGTCAAGGGGGATAGAGCTACATGTACCTGGAAAGAGACGTGTCAAGAGGGATAGAGCTACATGTACATGGAAAGAGACGTGTCAAGGGGGATAGAGCTACATGTACATGGAAGGAGACGTGTCAAGGGGGATAGAGCTACATGTACATGGAAAGAGACGTGTCAAGAGGGATAGAGCTACATGCACATCGGAGGAGACGTGTCAAGAGGGAGACAGTTACATGCACATGGAAGGAGACATGTCAAGAGGGATAGAGTTACACGCACATGGAAGGAGACGTGTCAAGAGGGATAGAGCTACATGCACATGGAAGGATACGTGTCAAGGGGGATAGAGCTACATGTACATGGAAGGAGACGTGTCAAGAGGGATAGAGCTACATGTACGTGGAAGGAGACGCGTCAAGAGGGATAGAACTACACGCACATGGAAGGAGACGTGTCAGTGGAGATAGAGCTACATGTACATGGAAGGAGACGTGTCAAGAGGGATAGAGCTACATGCACATGGGAGGAGACGTGTCAAGAGGGAGACAGTTACATGCACATGAAAGGAGACGTGTCAATAGGGATAGAGCTACATGTACATGGAAGGAGACGTGTCAAGAGGAATAGAACTACATGCACATGGAAGGAGACGTGTCAAGAATGAGAGAGCTACATGTACATGGAAGGAAACGTGTCAAGGGGGATAGAGCTACATGCACATGGAAGGAGACGTGTCAAGAGGGATAGAGCTACACGCACATGGAAGGAGACGTGTCAAGAGGGAGACAGTTACATGTACATGGAAGGAGACGTGTCAAGAGGAATAGAGCTACATGCACATGGAAGGAGACGTTTCAATAGGGATAGAGCTACATGTACATGGAAGGAGACGTGTCAAGAGGAATAGAGCTACATGCACATGGAAGGAGACGTGTCAAGAGGGAGAGAGCTACATGTACATGGAAGGAAACGTGTCAAGGGGGATAGAGCTACATGCACATGGAAGGAGACGTGTCAAGAGGGATAGAGCTACATGTACATGGGAGGAGACGTGTCAAGAGGGAGACAGTTACATGCACATGAAAGGAGACGTGTCAATAGGGATAGAGCTACATGTACATGGAAGGAGACGTGTCAAGAGGAATAGAGCTACATGCACATGGAAGGAGACGTGTCAAGAGGGAGAGAGCTACATGTACATGGAAGGAAACGTGTCAGGGGGATAGAGCTACATGCACATGGAAGGAGACGTGTCAAGAGGGATAGAGCTACACGCACATGGAAGGAGACGTGTCAAGAGGGAGACAGTTACATGTACATGGAAGGAGACGTGTCAAGAGGAATAGAGCTACATGCACATGGAAGGAGACGTGTCAATAGGGATAGAGCTACATGCACATGGAAGGAGACGTGTCAATAGGGATAGAGCTACATGTACATGGAAGGAAACGTGTCAAGAGGAATAGAGCTACATGCACATGGAAGGAGACGTGTCAAGAATGAGAGAGCTACATGTACATGGAAGGAAACGTGTCAAGGGGGATAGAGCTACATGCACATGGAAGGAGACGTGTCAAGAGGGATAGAGCTACACGCACATGGAAGGAGACGTGTCAAGAGGGAGACAGTTACATGTACATGGAAGGAGACGTGTCAAGAGGAATAGAGCTACATGCACATGGAAGGAGACGTTTCAATAGGGATAGAGCTACATGTACATGGAAGGAGACGTGTCAAGAGGAATAGAGCTACATGCACATGGAAGGAGACGTGTCAAGAGGGAGAGAGCTACATGTACATGGAAGGAAACGTGTCAAGGGGGATAGAGCTACATGCACATGGAAGGAGACGTGTCAAGAGGGATAGAGCTACATGTACATGGGAGGAGACGTGTCAAGAGGGAGACAGTTACATGCACATGAAAGGAGACGTGTCAATAGGGATAGAGCTACATGTACATGGAAGGAGACGTGTCAAGAGGAATAGAGCTACATGCACGTGGAAGGAGACGTGTCAAGAGGGAGAGAGCTACATGTACATGGAAGGAAACGTGTCAGGGGGATAGAGCTACATGCACATGGAAGGAGACGTGTCAAGAGGGATAGAGCTACACGCACATGGAAGGAGACGTGTCAAGAGGGAGACAGTTACATGTACATGGAAGGAGACGTGTCAAGAGTAATAGAGCTACATGCACATGGAAGGAGACGTGTCAATAGGGATAGAGCTACATGCACATGGAAGGAGACGTGTCAATAGGGATAGAGCTACATGTACATGGAAGGAAACGTGTCAAGGGGGATAGGGCTACATGCACATGGAATGGAAGGAGACGAGTCAAGAGGGATAGAGCTACACGCACATGGAAGGAGACGTGTCAAGAGGGAGACAGTTACATGCACATGGAAGGAGACGTGTCAAGAGGGATAGAGCTACACGCACATGGAAGGAGACGTGTCAAGAGGGAGACAGTTACATGCACATGGAAGGAGACGTGTCAAGAGGGATAGCGCTACATGCTACAGAGAGAGCAAGGGATTGCATGAAACATTACCTTTGCGGCAGCGGAAAACTGGAATGTACAAGAAGAGATGTGATAGGCTCAGGAAAAAGATTACGCCATCTCAGGTGGACACGCCAAGAACAAAGACACGAAAATGACTCAAAAAATGCATATGCCAGTGCTACAACACTAACCGCTTCACCTTCACAGTTGCAGCGCCAGTCAAATGAGACTGCCACGGCAGGTGGACTATCCATCGACACATTGCCTGATCAACGAGAGGTTGCACCACAGCTTCTTCTGCAGCCTGTCGTGTTTTCTGAAGACTTGAATAGATGGCAAACCATACACAGGCCATATTATGGAAACAGACGATTCTGATGTCAAGATGCAGGCCATGCATCGTATTGGACGGAACCGTTTCTTCTGGCATCAAATGGCAGACTACTGCTGTATGAATATGATGCTCTGCTGATGCTAATTCCTGAGCCAAAACCTGTCACCTCTAGGCACAGAGAGGTGGAACCAGAATTGTGGATAAAGGTGATGAAAAAGTATGAAACATTTGTATGATCTGAAGTAGGGCTGCTGTGTGCTGTTCTACTTGAGAAAAACTCAAATGACTAAGTTATCAATAGCATGTGACAATAATGTAGAACTCCCAAGTTCTCATGATGATCCCCATTTATTGTATATAGAAGATACATAACTAATACCAGTGTTTTGACGACTTGAACATCGTAAATCGGAGTTGGTACAAATGACGCACGTCTTACATGCCATTTTTCATTTTCGCTTTCGTTCTAAGTGGTGACCAGTTGAGGTCTGATATAAAATTTCAAAGTTGGTTCATAGTTGTTTTCAATCAATGTTGTTGCGTTCTTTTGAATTCTGTAATCATGTTTTAATACGTGTAATTTTGTGTGGGGACCCAGACGACCGATGCGTGTTCCACACTGGGTCTTACGAGGCATCAACATGCTTTTACCTTACCTGTTTCAGAACAATTGGAAACATTTCGTTCCGTATCCATACATAATGAAATGTTTGTCAATGTATGGATGCTTTCCAATGTGTGAAGTGCTGTCCGCCGTGGAAATTTTAATTACTATTGTGCTGCCACCTGGTATCATGTTGAGAAACTGGACCCTTTGTTTTTGGACCCGCCCATAATCTCACGCATGTTTATCGACACAACTTGGCACCTTTGGTGTAATGTCGTTCATGTAAATCAAACACTCGGCTCCGAGTATACGGAACCCACAACAACGTAAAATAGTGATTACCACTATGGCACCAAACCACAAATAAGTCCGCTCATCAGTCCGACCATCGCAAATCCGACCAAACTGTCCAACCAATCACTCTCGACGGTTTGGCCACCGGGAAGTTGCTCTCGACGGTATGGTCAATAGAGAGCAGCTGTCGACTTTAGGGCCACCTGTGAGCCTCTTTCGACGGTGCGGCCAACAGGGAGCCGCTCTCGACGGTGCAGCCAACGACGCCAACGCCACCAAGAGCAGTTTTCGGCAGTATGGTCACCGAGGAGCCAATCTCGACGGTCCAACCACCGGAAACCGCTCTCGACGGTAAACACGAAACACGCACACAACCAGATTTTTTTTCTTATAAAACAAAGAATTCTCTTAAAAAATGGAGGTTCCTTCGAACCCCCACGAGGCATTTTTCCCCAATATCACCCCTTATACTGGATATAGAGGGGCATTTATTTACATGAATGATGCCAAGGCTAAAAGATGTTCCATTGTGTTTCCCTACTACGGAATGACCAATGTGAATCATTTTAGTTTGGATTCCCCCCGCCATAAACCCCCGATAGTCACTCTCGACCATAACCCCACTGGTTATTACATCCATTCTAATCAGCGTAGATAAATCACGTGATCTACAAATGATTTAAAGGGACTAACAACAAGGCACTAGCTAAAATGCTTTTTCGGTGTGTACACAGAGTTTAATATTGTATGTACTACATGTCAAAATAAAACAATAGGAAAAATTTATTTATAGGTAAACTTAGATGTTCAGTGCGTTTCACTCGCAAAGTGCGCCTAAAAAATCGAAGTTAATGTCAGTTGTGATATGGGTTTACATCCGGGGGGGGGGGTATTCCCTATACTGAGGTATACATGTATGTGCCGCGCAAATGCCAGTTTTTGGCCATTTTTTCTCTCACTCTCTGTCCGAAGAAAAGATGTAAATTTTCTCTCTTTGTGCCCCAATTAAACCTTATAATTCTCTCTTTCATGGAAGTGGAAATTTCCCAATGAAAACGTTCCGCCCGGGCTTATCTTACACTTATAGATATTAGATAAATTGTTCAATAATTCTCTCTTGGTGACCATAAATTTCTAGAGTTCTCTCTCTCTCTCTCTCATTCTCTCTCCATGTGCTCCATGGGGCTCTGGCGGCACACCCCACCGCTTTGGTATGGCAGTACCCCCCCCCCGGGGTTTACATTCGGTCAGTGATTTTTATGCAGTGCTAACTTTTTAAGGATACAACGAATTGTATAAGTTCTAATGATCGTCCCGTTGACTGCGTGTTAAAGTGGAAAAAAATAGCTCCGTATTTTAGACGAAAGGAAGCGAAAGCTATAAAAGCAGTTACAAAGTAACAATTCTGGGTTAATGTGGAAATAAACCAATTAACAAATGAGAGAATAAATAGAATGCTTTATTCACAGAAAGACAGACATTAAACTTTGTGTGCTCGCTACACAACTGTTTGGACCGAAATCACTATGCCCGCTGTGCTATGAGGATGAAGTTACCAGAGTTGTGGGTCGAACTCTCCAAAGAATGCTGTCCGAATTCACCTTGAGCCGACATCACCTGCGCTGACAGCTCGCTTCGATCCTAGGTGGACCGCGGTCGTCGATGCCAGTGTCGCTCTATGTGTTCTACGCATTGGTGGCATCAACATAGCTTCCACTACTGGGAATAATGTGGGCACATCATCCTCTTTCAAAGAGATTTTAGCACCAGGATAACCCAGGGCTGCAAATTCTCTGGTCCGGATCGCAGTCGAAACAAGTTTTCTCGAAGCGAGCAAGGAATCATTTTAGTTGCTCTCCTCTGTATTCTTTCAAGCGTATCTATATCATTCTTACGATATGGTGTCCAAGCTTGTATATAGTACTCAAAATGAGGCCTAACTATTGCTTTATACAGAGGTATAATTAGCTTTTTCTCCTTGTATGTTATATTTCTCCTAATCAACCCAAGAATGTTATTACTCTTTGAAGCTGCAATACCACACTGCTCTGAAAATGTCATATCAACACTTATTGTTACTCCTAAATCCTTTTCTTTTATAGTAGTACATCGAAGTTCCAGTGTCCTGTACGTAGGCATTTACATTTCCCAAAATTTAACAACATCTGCCATTTCTCAGACTAATTTGTCTAGATCGTTTTGTAAATGTTGTTTATCACCATCATTGTTAACCCGTCTAAACACTTTTTCTGTATATAGTATATATATATATATATATATATATATATATATATATATATATATATATATATATATATATATATATATATATATATATATATATATATATATATATATATTATAGTATATAGGTATATAATATCTACTGGTGATCCCTCGTCTATACACTTAGTGATTTCTTCCATAAAAAACCAAAACAATTTTTTTTAAGAATGATCTCGCTTTTAGGAATCCATGTTGAGATGTATTTAACAATTTATGTGTAAAAAGGAATTCCACGATGTGTTCTTTGATTAATCTTTCTAATAATAAAAAAAATCACTGATGTTAAACTCACTGGTCTGTAATTCTATGATGGTCTCGATGAGAAGTGTCTAACCACAATGTTGTTTGGTTTTGACTAACAACCAATCATACCGAGTTATTGAAAAAACACAATATCGTCTGGTTAATTAAATCCAGGACAACAGCGACGTCATAACTGACAGTGGTGTGTCTCTGGTTCGTCTAATCTGCAACTTTGAAAGGACCCAGCGAAGAACGCAAACTTCTTGGTAAGGGACCAAAGTTCAGATGACGCCGTTTCAGATACGTAAAAATAGGAGGAACTACCTTTTTGCTCGCAGTGACCCTATAGGGTTCAGACGTGGTGTCTTTTCTCAGGTTAATTTAGTAGCATGTAGCCAGAGTGTGGTGTGTTCTTGTCCTTGGTAGTCTTCATGTTAACATCATAGTGCTTAGGGAGTTCGATAACGTGCGATTTGCGGGCGTGAGAGATACCAACGTAGCATTGCTGGCATTTGTCATTCCGCTTACGGGAAACCCAAGGGAACATTTTAATCGGTATTCAACGTATGCGTCATTCCCTTAATTAAATGCTCTTTTTGCTCACCCTTTTGTGGCTGCTAGCAGGGGAAAGCCGCACCTAAAATTGCGTTCACTTGTCATTCTCGGGGAACCCCAAGGGAACTTTTGAAACATTGTAGCCTTGCCCTTATTCCCTTAAATAAATACCACGTTTACCTAGTTCGATAGATGATACCGGGGGCTAAGCTTCACCCCATACCCGACAGCAATGCATTGTGGTACCGTCAACACTTTTGGCGTCGTTTCTTAAATGAAAGCTGTGGGCTCCAACTGTAAATACTCAAAGACAATTTACGACATCAATTAATGTGATCTTTGCGAGCTATGATTATTTCCAAACTTACTATATTTATCCTCTCACAGTCACGCTCTTGTTGCCTGAGATTGCTTTGCTTAGAGATATTGTTTGCAGACCTATTCTTGTTAAAGGGAATGTGGGGCCTACAAGGATTTTCATTGGTTTTACTGATAGGCACTTAGTAGCTAGTTGGATATCCGGACATAATCATACAGGACATAATCCCTACGGGCTAAATTCCACAAAGTGAAAAGTGGAAAATTTTTATAGAATATATCTATATATATATATATATATATATATATATAATATATATATATATATATATATATATATATATATATATATATATATATATATATATATATATATATATACATATATATATATATACATATATATATATGCATATATATATATATATATATATATATATATATATATATATATATATATATATATATATGTATATATATATATATATATATATATATATATATATATATATATATATATATATATATATATATATATATATATATATATATATATATATATATATATATATATATATATATATATATTTCATTAGCTTACCACGCAGGTGGTGTCTTACTTTTTCTTGTTCACTTATTGAGAGGTAATTGGGGTGTTTTCTTGTTGTGAGTTCTACTGAGTAGGGTCTTCCTTGGTCAGCTGTAATATAAGGCAGGATAATTTCGGTTTTCGAATTACCGTTGTTCTGTTCATGTTCTGGTCAAGGAAGAAAGCACGCTCAAGAAAACACGGTTCTCAAGAAGTCAAAAAGCCACTACTTGCAACATGACAAGTTAATGAAACATAATTTTAAATTTCCAAAATATTGGACGTGTGATTTTGTCCGTAGGGGTTACGGCCAGGGTTCAACTAGTTGGGGTTTTGTTTAAAATGCCTCAATCCTCTAACTTGTTTGACATAAACGGTTTTTCTGAATTAGCGATGTCATATTCCATGTTTTAATGTGTATTGCTGTAATATATCTACCGTAAGAACTGGTGTAAATCGGGAACTTAACAAATCAGAAAAACATTCGGTAAAAAACGTAAGATCTACTTCTGCCTGTTGTCGTCTTCAATGGTGTTCGTCGGAGCAATGCCGCAGGTACGTAACATTACATCGAACCACCGATAGTAGTATAATTATAATAAAAATATTACAATTATATAGCAATAAGCATTTTCCATGACATGGCCGACACCGTGGAACGCCCTACCTCCTGCAGTCAGGGAAGCCAACTACACTGGGACATTCAATACACTCTTTCTTGCATAATGTTGCTAGCTGAAGTGAATTGTTTTTACTAGGACGTTTCGCTTATTTGTCTTATTATGTAATCAACTTTTTGTTACTTAACTTATCTGCTTAACGTATATGTTGATATAATGTCGGCTTAATTTTTATTTATTAAACTTGTTTATTTTACTTATTTCTTTGATTTATTAACTTTATCTTGTTGGCGCAGGTTTTTATTCCGGACACATGGCGTGTTGCAAATGTATAATAATAAATAAACAAATAAATAAAATAATAAATAAATAACAGTGAGCGACGATAATTAATTTATCAATCCGACTTTTATTGATATACTAAAGTGACACAGATTTACGCTGCTCCTTTACTCTAGTTCTACTACCCACTTTAAGTTTGAAGAAAATATTTCTATCAACATCCTCATAACTATTCAATGTTTAAAAAAGCACTTCTATTTCTTCTCCTCTTAACCTCCTGGTCTATTGTGTTGTGAAACCACACTCAGTCAAGCGTCGTTCACATCTAAGTTCTGCCAGTTCTGGCAGCAGTATTTGCTTGGATCGTCGCCACGTCTGAACGCCTGGCCCAGTTGTGTGATCTTCCCTGTCTTAATTAACTACTTTTAGAATGCCTTAACTGCCGCGTTTAGGTCCTGGGTGAGTGATTTAACTTGACAATTGCCCGAAGGTGTTTTTCAATGGGTCATGTCTAACGTTAGTGCCATGTTGTCTGATGTCAGGTCACGTTGCCTTTCCTGTCACGCGGTTACCGATATAGACTCTATATACGTGCAATATTAAGTGGTGCATACTTGTAAGACTGGTAACAGGAACATGTTAGAACGAAAATAACCCGTGTTAATTTTTGCCATTTCACAAACGCGAGCCACACGCCCACAAATCGGGAGGGTTGTCTCCGGTGTAAGAATGTCACATTTAACAAAATCTGTTAGACTTACGAGTAAAAAAAAATTGGCAGTTATGCGCAACCTGCTTGCCTTGCCAACTGGGGTAGACACCAGCCGAAAAAGAGTCTATTCTTGGGCCTGCAAAATATTCTGGGTTTGCACTCTTCCTAACTGAAGTCTTTCGTAAATATAGCGGAGAAAACATCAAAACTGTATGATTTTTAAAAGTGCTATTATTG
Source organism: Lamellibrachia satsuma (assembly GCA_033239005.1). Lineage (NCBI taxonomy): Eukaryota > Metazoa > Annelida > Polychaeta > Sabellida > Siboglinidae > Lamellibrachia > Lamellibrachia satsuma. The sequence continues at coordinate 7,356,594 of BSQZ01000009.1, forward strand.
AAGCTGTTAAGATAAGATGTAAGGTAATACATGCACGCACGCACGCACGCACGCACGCACGCACGCACATACATTTAAGTTGTCGAAAAGTTCAATCAACGCAAAAGGTAGCACAACTTTTATGACACTAATGAGGTGGGGGGGGTTCGTCGTCCGAAGTTTCAAAAATATAAAGTGTCATTAGTCTGCAGGCTCGATGTTGTGCTAAATGTTAAAGTGTCATATGTCTAATATATACAATTTACTCAACTGCAATTGTTGAAATAAACTAAAGCTCCTGTGCAATTTAGCACAACATTATACCAACATTAATAAGATTTAACAAGATTGCCGATCCAAGGTAAAATACCCAGATGACAACTGGACAAGGAAGCCACTACATTGGCTTATCGTGAGTCCAACCATTCTTCTTTGCGTAACCCATCATTCGGAGATATTTGTTTCCTTGCGCAGTCAGGCATGAACAGTGTGGCCCTGTGCAGCCACGTGTGAACAACGCTTCTTGCGCATTCACGCATGAACAATGTCTACGAGTCAAGTCACGCATGAACAGTGTCGCCATTATCAATTTTGAAAGATTGCCATCCAGCACAACAAGCTCCGGGTGGCATATTGACAAGGACGCCATGCATTGGCTTATCTAGAGTCCAACAATTTCCCTGTGCTACATTTGAAGCCACGTTGGCACACGTGCAAGCTGCATAACTCGACAAGCTGCGCCTTCTCCGTTGGTAACACCAAGTTCGTGCTCGGTAACACCCTAATGCACAAGTGGGGTAGATGTTGCTAGTTTATTGCACTGAACACAGCTGACACGGGCACCTAGCCGAGACTGTTGCCTGCGGGGAAGCGCAGTGTCTCCGCGATTATTCAGTCATACGTGCAAGATGATGGGTGGGTTGGGTGTGTCGATTCTGCATCGAGGATGAAGCTTCCAGAACAGTTGGCTTTCGTCTAGTTGATTATTGGCAAGAGAAAATTGTTCAAAGATAAACTGAAGGCTGACGCCATATTCCCGATATTGTTGATCAAGAAGGTGTGTGGTGGCAGCGGCTTGAAGTCACAACTGTTCAGAGTCCCTTTAATGTGAGGCGAAATACATAAATGTGCCAGGCACGATGTACACATACGTTGAACTCGGCATTATTATATCCAGACTTTGGCCAACTTATATGGTACTGCTTGCAGAGTGGATATTTAAAAATAATCCACACAAGATGTCCTTCATTAATCATAAAGAGACCCTGTCCAGATGAGAATACTCTCTTGGCTAGTCAACGTCAGTAAACTCACAAGTGCATGTCCTCAGATGTGATAAATAACGATGCTATGCTATCACAACCATATTGCTGTGACATTTGCCTGCATTAGACAAATGGGGATTGGTTTATTCCACCTCGTGGCGCCACTGGTCTGGAAACTGACAGCTGTTCGATGGGGGAATCATCGTTGACGTCACTTCCATGACAACATTCATGTGTAGTTCACAGTAACATATCCTAGCCATAGAATAAGTAAAACAACGACCATGCAATGTGAACACAAAAACAAGGGCCATCCAGACCAGATGTAATCTCGCGAGACATTATTTTAGCTTGGATTTAGCGAAAGCATAAACATTCATTAGCTGTCCATTTATTTTGTTAAACAAAGAACATATGCATTGACGGTCTTTATACATAGCTACGTTTCACTATGTCCATGCATTATGCAAGTTCATCCCAAATGTTCATTTTATCATCTTGATATCATCAACTCAAAATACAATTCATAAACATCATTGATCAATGTGCATACATTACACACTTATTGCCTAGTCTTCCTACCGACATGATTTTTACATATTTGATCAATAGATGAAAAATTGGAATGTATCTAACAAATGTTTCTAACATATTATTCCTTTCCTAGTCTCAGATCTGATATCCCATATATACACACACGATACATTAGTCACAGTCTCGTAATCGGCAAAAACTGTCGACGTCAGAAGTCCGGCGCTGGGACAAAGCATTCCGCCTGCGATTGTCTGGAACCTAGACACGCGCTCATGCTACAACGGTTTGACGCTGATCCGATACAACACCAGAGAATTAGCGTTCTGCGTCTCGACTTCGAGCAAAAAGAGTGCAGTCGATCCTCAACAGGGTGTAAAATCTGCGAGTGTTCGGGAAGACGTCATTGTCAGCGAGCTCGTGGCATTCTACCAGTTGGGACGGAGACTGCATGGGCTTCCTGGGTGAAATCCAGGAACATACACGTAATCACCAGATTGCGCAAGTAGCACTCCTTGGGGATATAACGAAGCGTTATTCTCTCTGCGTCTGCCGGGCTGTTCTGGATGCCCTTTGGGCAGAGACAGAAATACGAAGAGGCGTGGGCGAACGTGTGGATTCTTCGTATCGCACACTGTGTTCCTCTATCTCCTGTTTCATAGCTGTAATTCGCTCCCTGGTCTGGTCGGTCATGCTGTGCGCTTGGTAGATGTCCACGTCTCTCTTCTGCGGCTTGAAGTCTGGGCCCGACATTTTCCAGCACGTTGCACTTGCACCTTCGTTCTTGTGTCCTGGTTCTAACGACCAGTCCTGATAACCTCCTGGTGTGGCGTTGCGGTTAGAACGTCGGACTCTCAACCGAGAGAACCCGGGTTCGAATCCTCTTGCTGCCGTTTCGAAGCTTTGGTAATTTCGTTCATCCCACATTGCCACAGTTCACTCAGCTGTATAAATGAGTACCTGGCTACAGGTAGAGATGGGTATCTGAACGAATGGTCTTCACGTAGTAATTACAGCGTAGCTGAATGCTTCCCAGAGAAGTAGAAATGGCGTTTGAATGAACGGGTCTACCCGGAGGGTGAAATGTAAAAGGGTTTGAACAGTTCCAAAGACTGGACACCGCGCAAAATAAAAACTTAGGGGAGACGTAGGGGCGGGTTGGCGCATTGGGCGGGTTGAATTTTGCGATCCTTTGGAAAACTAATGCACTACTACCACGTTTCAACCAGGCGAACATCTGTAGCATTACGTGCTACACTAGAACATTGTAGCCACATAGACGATGTCACGCAGAAGTTATTTCGGTTTTTTACTTGTCTACCACGTTGAGTAGTACCATTGAAATATGATGAATGTCGTCAATACCATGGTTACTTACTCAGAACATCCTGATGAAGTTATAACATGTGAACACATGTCGAAAGGAGCTCAATCCTATTGCCCCGCACATACTGTTTGTTGCGTCATGCAAAAAGCAGCGACCAGGTCGGGGCAGGTTGGCGCATTTTTGTCTGGGCGGGTTGGCGCGTGCGTCATCTTGGGGGTTCGGCATGTTACCGACAAGCCAAACCCCGAAGTCACGCAATATGTCGCCCGAGTGCGTAATGAAGCCTGGAATATCGGTGAATCTCTGTCCATCGACGACGTCGATTCCTGGGGTGACATTGGACAATAGGTCCAGGGAGAAATTGGTCCAATAAACTGCGTGTAGCAAACGGTCGCACGAAGAATGCATTGATTGTGATCGGTATTATGTATACGTCAACCGTGATTCTGATGTTTGATAGCCCATGCCTGGTCCAGTGTCTTACATGCCTGATCTGTCCAGTGTCATACATGCCTGGTCTGTCCAGTGTTTTGTGTTGAATTAAATGATTGTTTGCAAATAATTTTGATTAATTTAATTCTCACATGCTTCCTCTTCTGCATGCCCTGGACCTATATATCGTAAAGCGGGTCATAGCATGGGTCATGCTCCAACCATCTGGTCTTGCACATACCATCTAGCTGCTTCTTTCGCATTTCTGATATCATCTGTTTCAGGATCCGTTCAAGGAATCGCCATCGTTTCGGAGAAGTCAAAGAACAGGAACACAGCATCCACGGTAGCCTTTTCTTCGGATGCGATGCAATATCAATGTCAGTCCGCTCACTCACATTTGTACAGCTAACGTAGTGATTACTAATGCAATTATTTACGCATGATTTTTGCCGTACTATCGATTTATATTTTCAGGTAATGCTAGCTGTTTACGTTTGAAAGTGACGCAATTGCACATGTTTAAACATAATTATATGTAATCTGTTGCACGAAGTTGGAAGTTGTAATTAAAACACACACGCACGCATGCACGCACGCACGCGCGCACGCATGCACACACGCACGCACATACACACACGTTTCTGAAAACGCTATATGTTCGTTTGTTGTAGTTTGTGATAACTTGAATGATCAGGATTTCACCTGCAGGAAATATTTCCAAGTGTGTACGGTATATCATGTGTTAAGATATATAAGGGTATGTTCTAAAATAGCGCGACATCCAGTCCTTGGGACTGTTCAAAACGCGTTACACTTCACCCCCTGACAGACCTGTTCATTCAAACGCCATCGCGACTTATCTAGGAAGCATTCAACCATGCTGCTATTACTGCGCGAAGATTATTCGTTCAGATGTCTACCTCTGTCTGTGGACAGGTACTCATGCATACAGCTGAGTGGACTACGTTGGATGAACGAAATTGCCAAAGTTTTGAAACGGCAACAAAAGGATTCGAACTCGGGTTCTCTCGATTGAGAGCCCGGCCTTCTAACCGCAATGCTACCGCACCCTATGAGATAGGTGGAGATACATGTTCCGGGGTTGAGGCTGTCGAGTTTTGCTTTCTTTCTTCTTCCGTCGCTGATCTCGTTTATTTGCTGTCTCCACCCCACCCCACCCCCCCCCCCCGTCTCCATCCCAATCCCCCGCTCTCGGTCTCCACTCCCCTCCTACTCCTTCCCGGTATAACGGGTTTAACCACATAAGACTTATTTACTCTTAAATGGCAAAACATCTACTTACAAATAACGAATTCGCCAATCGATTATTGAAGGCCAAATTTCGCTAAATGCAATTTATCAGAAATATAAAATGGAATTACTTACATACATACATATCTGATCAAGATAAGGTTGGGTGGATTTGTACTCAATTTTGAAAACAAATGGTTAAACGCCAACGACCTCCCACATGAAGGTTTTTCTTTGAAACCATTGACATGTTTTTTTATGAACTTGCTGGTATATAACCTCCCCACAAGCAACATTCTAGCACAGGTCTCCTTGTGGTACACCATGGATTCTAGGCACGTGGCGCCCCGGGCGAATGTTCTAGGAATATCGGAGCAGATTGTAGCCTCAGAGATTCAGCGCACTCTATGCCAATCCCCAGTTGTGGGCATATAGCAACTCTGAGATTAACGACAGGTAAATTGATACGATTGAGGATCCCTAACGAAAGCGTGGCCACACAAGCCACAACTGGATTTATCTAAACGCTGCCTCAACCAAAGGAATGAAATTAACAAGATGGAACAAAACACGAACTGGGACGAAAAGGAGTACGGATTTGAATACTGAATATGGATACACTCAAGAGAAAAATGAAGAACTCGTTATATTAATGCAAAACGAAGCCGAGAGAGTGAAATGGGAGTCAAATAAACAATCATGGGAATGCTTACGCGAAGACTTGGAAGCAGATATTAAATATACGAAGAAGCTCATTTACCAGATAGCTAACTTCTTCGAGAAAGGAAACAAGAAAAACATAGTGCTCACAGCATGCCATCCAAAGAAGGTGAAGAAACCATAACACCTCAAGATGAGAACAACAACGGAATTCTTATCGGCACTGTTCAGCATCCGAACTGAAAGGAGCAAGAACAAACCAGAAATAGAGTAGTAGTAGAAGATAATGACGAAATCACAAAATTAGAGGTGTAGGATGCCACGAAAAGAGCCAGGAACTGCAAAACTGGACAGAAGAAGGGAACTTCACATATCCACCTATGTATACTATGAATTATCATTAGTATGGTACATTTTATTAATACGAATAATAAATTTAATGTAAACGTTGACAGAAATAATATATCTAACATACGTTTCACAAAAAAGTGACTTCATTTTAAAATTATCACAACTAGCCCCGGTCTCCCGTACATGCACACAGACAAGCACGCACACGCGCACACGCAGGCACACACAAACACACCACATACAAGCACTCAATCACGCACGCAGGCGCGGGCATGCACACAAACACAGAGGAACCAATGCTTAACAGCGGCGATGGGAATCAATACGAACTTGCGCGTGCGCGGACAGACTCCAATTCATAATTCGGTGATACGCGCCACAATTCGGTGATACGCGCTACAATTCGGTGATACGCGCTACAATTCGGTGATACGCGCTACAATTCGGTGATACGCGCTACAATTCGGTGATACGCGCTACAATTCGGTGATACGCGTTACAATTCCTCTGGTGATTTCCTTATGGAGCGTTTGCATTTCTAAATACAAGTAAGGCTGCATCCACCCCGCGCGCGAGGTCATTTACACATAAGAGAAGTGGAGCTTGTCATAGCCTACACGTGTAGACATGTCACCGATGCTGTACAACTGTAGCAGTTGGTCAGCTCCAGACTCACAAGTTCGTTGTCATCCAACTCAGACAACACGTGCAATACCGCTCAACTAACCACAGCCCGGCAAGGATGTCAACTGCATCAGTCTGTTAATTAATTGTGCTGTTGAGTAACTAAAAAAACCCAGACAGACAGAGACACACATACAGGTTTGCTTACTGCCGACTTGCATAGCCGCAGGCATGTGAGAACTTAACTGGAAATGCATGTCCTTCGGGTGGCGTTCTAAACACTTTCCTTCCTTGTAGTTTAACGTTAGTGTCAATGCCCGGAGGCTCAAACAACAAATAGCCGGCTTGATCTTACTACACGTCTCCCTGGTCCACGGTTTGTATTCCCTCTTCCAAGAAACAATGTTACTTTTATTGTTTGATTGAATCTATGTTTTTTACTTACACAAAATCATAGCATGATGTAGATATTGTTTATCTATTTATAATGTTATCTATCTAGTATCTACTGCTGTATTATGTGGCAGTAGTAGCATGAATGCATTCAACTGCTGCAAACAGAGAGGTCATGGCGAGACGGAAAGAATTGTTGCAAAAAATGATGAAGGCCAGGGAAGAGGGGAAGATCGCGTATTTGACATTTGACAAACTGGTGGTAGGGGAGCGGCACGATGTCGCAAACCGTGATTAGGTAACTAAGTACATGTGCAATATCTTGTAAAATCTTCATATAACCTTGACATCAGGTAACCCAACAAACGACTGGTTAACGCTTACATATGCTAAACCGCTTGATTACAACGGACACTGATATGCTTACGAAATAGATACAGAATGTTTGTTGTATCACGATTTGCCTACACACTGCAGATATTACACTCCAGCACAATTAAAATTTTTTTTTAGCAGCGCCAGCAACAACCGGCCAAACAAACTGAGTGTTATACACTTTAATGCCCGAAGTCTAAAAGCAAATTTGTCTAAGATAAATGATACTTTCCGAAGTATGGAGTATACATTTCATATCATTGCAATATCAGAAACTTGGCTTAATGAAAACAATTGGGATGGAAATGAAGTAACCTGCAATGAAGTCACACTTTCAGGTTACAAACTCTACTGTAATTCCAGAAAAAAAAACATGCACGGTGGTGGTGTTGCCATATGTGTGTGTGTGAATCTCTGCTTAATAATTGTCAGTCTTCTGATATTTGTCTACGGAATATATCGTATATGGCTAATGACTGTTTTGAAAGCATCTTTAGCGAGTTACATATTAGTAAACATGAAAAGATCAATATCGGTTGTATGTATAATACCAGCATCAGCAAATTTAATGACAATCTCTCATTCATACTGGGAAATCTCACCAGTAAAATTGTATACATATGTGGTGATTGCAATATAGATCTATTGCACTGCGAAGAACGAGCTGAAACAATTTTTTTCCTTGATCAAATGTTTAGCTCTGATTTATATCCCTTGATCACCAGGCCAACACGAATAACAGGCACGAGTGCTACTATAGTAGATAACATTTTCTGTTCTGAGCTGTGTAGAAACAAAGTGTGCGGCATTGTTTTAAGTGAAGCTACAGATCATATGCCAATTTTCGTTCTGTGTGACAACAACACTAATGTGGTTAATCATGAAGATCCAACAGTTAAATATAAAAGAAAACTAGATGCAGATTCGTTAAACAGACTTGAGCACGACCTAAATGATATAAAATTGGAAATTGTAATGAACGAGTCAAATCCTAACTTAGCATTCTCGTGCTTTATGCAAGTACTAACTAATACTAACAGCGATGCCTGTCCTGTCAAAATAACCACGTATACATGAAAAACAAAACGTTGGTTAACAATAGGGCTAAAAAAAGCTTGCATAAAGAAAAATAACCTGTACTTAGCGTTTCTAAAAGATAGGTCAGAATTAACAGAAAGTCTCTACAAAAAGTACAAAAACAAGTTAACAAAACTCTTTTGTCTAGAAAAGAACTATTACAGGAAAAAACTCGAAGATTGTAAAACTAATACAAGAGAGACTTGGAAAATTCTTAACAACATAATAGTTAAAAGAAAATCTGAAACAAAATATTCCAACGAATTTCGTGTTGGTGAAAATCGAATAGGATTAGAAAGTAAAGAAATAGCTAAACATTTCAACAAATTCTTTGTTGACATAGGTACGCATTTATCAAACCTTATAGAACCCTGCCCGGGAACAAAGCCCACTGACTTCGTAAAAAGTAATGTATCACAGTCAATGTATATACAGCCAGTTACTGAGCAAGAAGTACTTGATATTGTGTCTGGGTGCAAAAGTAAAACTTTCATACGGACAAGATGAGATCAGCATGAAAACAGTTAAGCATGTAATAAAGCAAATTGTAAAACCGCTAACCCACATTTTTAACAGATCATTGATCTGCGGATCATTTCCATATGATATGAAATTGGCAAAAATCATTCCAGTATTTAAGTCAGGTGATCGTTTTAATTTTTATATTATAGACCTATATCTCTTTTATCCCAATTTTCAAAAATACTTGAAAAAATATTCAACAAAACCCTAACATCTTTCATTGAAGCACAACACATTCTGTCAGACGGGCGGTATGGCTTCAGAAGTAATCATTCGACCTCAGTAACTCTAACTAAATTTGTCGAAAAGGTTACTTCTGCAATGGATAAATCCCAAAGTACGATCGATCTGAAAAGGTTTTCGACACCGTTGACCACAACATATTACTAAGTAAATTGCAATGCTATGGACTAATGGGTAGCTCTGGAATGGATAAAAAGTTATTTATCCAATCGTAGACAAAATGTGCTACAATAACAGTAACTCAGAATTCAAGGAAATCAAGTGTGGAGTCCCACAAGGATCAGTCATTGGCCCATTACTGTTTATCTTGTACATAAATGACATGTGCGATGTTTCCAAACTGGAAACATCGCAGATTATGCAGATTATACTAATTTTTTTACTCGGCTAGTAACACTGATGATTTAAACAATGTAGTTAACAACGAACTAAAACAACAAGGCCTGTCGTTCAGAGCGAACAAATTATCGTTCAATGTGAACAAAACAAATTTTATAATGTTTAACAATAAAAAACAACCTAGAACAGATGTGCATATAGTTTTGAATGGAACAAACATTGAACAGGTAACAAATACAAAATTCCTTGGAGTAACTATTGATGAAAACCTAACATGGAGAGAACGTATAAAAATGGTTTAAACAAAACTATCAAAAAGCATAACAGTTTTGTGTAAAACTATGCAAAAATACTTAAACTTCATGATTTAGTTACTTACAAGACTATGATTATACTCTATAAAGCATATAATCACTTCTTTAAATGGTCGTGTTCAAGCTTTCTTTAAACCAACCGAAGCTGTACATATGTATGGTACCAGACAAAGCAAACTGTTTTATATTATAAAAAACACCACTCTCAGACTACTGTCACTCACTGTCAAAGGTATAGAAACGTAGAACAGTTTAGCAAATGAAATAACCCAGCTACCAAGTTTAACACAATTTAAAAAAAACATTCAAGTTGTCATTACTTATAGCATATTTATAAACTTTTTATAGAAAGTGATGTCAATTAGTTAATTTATAATTAGCACAAGCACCACTGCAATAAGTTTATAAGTGCATTGTGAATGCTATTTTGTATTTAATTTTTTTACTTGTATTGCATTTATTTATTTTGACTTCAGCTATGTCCCTTCAGCAGCAGCAGCAGCAGCAGCAGCACACCATACTATGCACCTGTATTGTGTTGTTGTTGTTGTTGTTGTTGTTGAATAAACTTTCACTTCACTTCACTTCCTTCTTCGAATCTGACCACCGTGTCCTCAGCCATTCTCCCTGCATCCCTCGGGTTTTTCGCACGTACTCCTACTTCCTTGACGTAACTCCACTCCCTAACAGGTGTTTGCATTGACGTCCTGCCCGGGTCGTATATTTAGCCACAGTACATGAGTATATTCTAGCAAGCTGTTTATTAGGCCAAGTTAAACACTATCCTGTAATGGTTCAACATACGTTTTACTTAACATGTCGCGAGGAATGCCTGTATGTTGTGCCCAAACAGTCCTGCCCGTGGGCATTAGCATAGACATCAGTGCTGCCGTGAACTACAAACGTGTTTACGATGTGCGGCGAACTGAGACCAATTCCCAGAAATCGAGCAACTTGGCAGTGACGCGCAAGTCGGGGGGCCCATCTTAGAGATCAAAATGGGGGGATATTTTTGGTATATATTTGGCAACAGGGATTAGTCCCTTCTAAAAAAAAGTGCTGATTACGAAATTTGCAGTTGCCATTTTGTTTTGTTATACCCAGGGGTGTAATGCGGTAACATCCGAGAAACCAGAATATCACATTTTGAGTTTATTGACTTTCGGTTGTTGACTGTGGCAACTGCTGTTTTCGTAATCAACACCCTTTTCAGAAGGGATTTAACCACATTGCAAAAACTATACAAAAATCCCCTCCATTAGCCAGTGAACTGCACCGTTGAACAGGGTGTGCACCGCCGAGTGCAGTTGATCGCATCGAGGGATATACCGAACAAGCGAAGCAGCGGAACCTGATCACAATCTCCAGCTAATTAGTAACATGCCCGAAACAACAGTCATTGTGGCACCGAACCGCAACCACCTGCAAGACATCTCATAATATATGCGGACGTAAAATGGCCACATCGCCGACCACCCGTAATATAGGATTTACCATCGACTGTATCATCGCTAACCAGAGATGGTGCCAACCAGACTGCAACCCACCACGCTAACCAGGGATGGTGTCAACCAGACTGCAACCCACCACGCTAACCAGGGATGGTGTCAACCAGACTACAACCCACCACGCTAACCAGGGATAGTGTCAACCAGACTGCAACCCACCACGCTAACCAGGGATAGTGTCAACCAGACTGCAACCCACCAGTATGTAAACTATACGTTTTTGAACTTTGCGACCTTATACGGCGACTCCCAAGGAATATGTCAATTGTGAAGGAGGACAGACATGAATGTGTATTTTATTTATTTATTTATAATAAATAAAACAATCTTAATCTGATCTTATGGCGGCATGAATATTTTCACAAAGCATGTACGCGCCTACGAACGAACAGGCTGGTCGACACAGTGCCACGAGAACTTGCATTTGCAGTTCTGAGGAGGTAGGAATGACAGAAATAGAACGGTGGAGGCGATGTGTAAGGAACCAAGAGTTGAGCGAGAGACATCGGAACAGTTTAACAAGATTTAACAAGATTTAACAAGATTGCCATCCCAAACAACAAGTTCCAGATGGCAAGTGGAGAAGAAACAACACTTTTCTCATCTCTTTGTAGCGCCCCTTATCAGATATCTGTCAATTCTATTTTAAGCATATTCACACTACTAGCATAAACACATTACTTCGATCTTCTCAAGATTCATTAAGCAAGTTGGGAGTGCGAGTAGGTCTTAGACACGGACGTGCTTTGTGCGCCATGCTTTTCATTATGATGATGAACCTGATCAGTGCAAATGTGTCTGAACAGGAAGAACTTAAAAATATACAGCATGCTGATGACGTAACAGTGGTGGCAGATAGTGGTAGGGTGTACATTGCAAGAACGGAGTAGCAACTTCAAAAAACGTGACCGTCGAAATTAATCTTGAGAAGACCGAAGTAATGTGAATTGGTGAACAGGAGGTGAACCTGCAGGTAGTAGTCGATGGAAAGGTCATTAAGCAAATTGGCAGCTTTTTGTACTTAGGCGGAATTGTGTGTGACGATGGAGGCAGTATCAAGGACGTAGAGAGGATCCTGCAAGCACGAGCAGCAGTATGAAGGAGGGTTGAAGGTATTATGTGAGTCAGAAAGTTGATGAAACGGCTAAAAGGAAAAGTGTTGGAAGCCTGCGTGGTACCAGCCTGTGTATATGGGTTGGGAGCAGAGAAGGGATACGAATGAACAAACATTTGATAATGAAGGTAGTGGGGAGGATGAAGTTAATGGGGAGGATGAAGGTAGTTGGAGGATGAAGGTAGTGGGAGGATGAAGGTAGTGGGAGGAAGAAGGTAGTGGGGAGGATGAAGGCAGTGGGGAGGATGAAGGTAGTGGGAGGATGAAGGTAGTGGGAAGGATGAAGGTAGTGGGGAGGACGAAGGTAGTGGGAGGATGAAGGTAATGGGGAGGATGAAGGTAGTGGGGAGGATGAAGGTAGTGGGGAGGATGAAGGTAATGGGGAGGATGAAGGTAGTGGGGAGGATGAAGGTAGTGGGAGGATGAAGGTAGTGGGAGGATGAAGGTAGTGGGAGGATGAAGGTAGTGGGAGGATGAAGGTAATGGGGAGGATGAAGGTAGTGGGAGGAAGAAGGTAGTGGGGAGGATGAAGGCAGTGGGGAGGATGAAGGTAGTGGGAGGATGAAGGTAGTGGGAAGGGTGAAGGTAGTGGGGAGGACGAAGGTAGTGGGAGGATGAAGGTAATGGGGAGGATGAAGGTAGTGGGGAGGATGAAGGTAGTGGGGAGGATGAAGGTAATGGGGAGGATGAAGGTAGTGGGGAGGATGAAGGTAGTGGGAGGATGAAGGTAGTGGGAGGATGAAGGTAGTGGGATGATGAAGGTAGTGGGAGGATGAAGGTAATGGGGAGGATGAAGGTAGTGGGGAGGATGAAGGTAGTGGGGAGGATGAAGATAGTGGGGAGGATGAAGGTAGTGGGGAGGGTGAAGGTAATGGGGAGGATGAAGGTAGTGGGGAGGATGAAGGTAGTAGGGAGGATGAAGGTAGTGGGAGGATGAAGGTAGTGGGAGGATGAAGGTAGTGGGGAGGATGAAGGTAGTTGGGAGGATGAAGGTAGTAGGGAGGATGAAGGTAGTGGGGAGGATGAAGGTAGTGGGAGGATAAAGGTAGGGGGAGGATGAAGGGAGTGGGGAGGATGAAGGTAGTGGGGAGGATGAAGTTAGTGGGGAGGATGAAGGGAGTGGGGAGGATGAAGGTAGTGGGGAGGATGAAGTTAGTGGGGAGGATGAAGGTAGTGGGAAGGATGAAGGTAGTGGGGAGGACGAAGGTAGTGGGAGGATGAAGGTAATGGGGAGGATGAAGGTAGTGGGGAGGATGAAGGTAATGGGGAGGATGAAGGTAATGGGGAGGATGAAGGTAGTGGGGAGGATGAAGGTAGTTGGAGGATGAAGGTAGTGGGAGGATGAAGGTAATGGGGAGGATGAAGATAGAAGGTGGGAGGAGGAAGACATATTGGGAGACAGCGATAAGAGGGATCTCGAAAGGGAAGGGATGACCGGCCGAGAGTGGGTAAGAATGGTAGAAGATAGATAGATGGAAACGACTCGTTTAGACAGCGGAAAAGATTAAGTGGTGTTGTCAGTGCCTCGAGATCAAAGATGAAGAACAAGTACACATACACGTGTATGACTCCTGGCAAGTTGGCAACACAACGACACACCATACACAATTATAAGTCGTATGACTTCAGCTGTGTCCCTTCAGCAGCAGCAGCTGCAGTTTACACCATACACGCCACTTGGATGTTTCAAGGCCGAATTGACCATCAGTGCGTGTCCACCCTGCCCCGGGTCAGTACGCCACTGATAATGACATAGCTCGTGACTGATCCAGAATGCCATCGTCGCGTGAGGAGGTTAACTAGGCCACTCAAAGTCGCTGTCACGTTCACGAGGCTATCAGCGGTTCGGTTATTCCCAGAAGCATTTGACTAAGAATCCATCATAAACTCGCCCCTTAAAAAAACCGCTGCTTATTAATGACGAGATTAAACTTTTATTAACGCTATGTGTATCTATCATCATAAGAAGTCAAATTGCAAAACTGGGTATTATTTAGAGTCCAGCTTTATGCAGAAATAAATTTTTGTACGGCCACGTGAGCTTTCAAAATGTGAGCGACTAATAATTAACAAATAGCTACAGTTTACATAATGTATTTCTACAGCACAATGTACGTGGTTTTGCACTGGGTCGGAAGTCTATGTTTTTCGGGAAGCGTTTGGTATTATATTCTAGACAAATTGTAAGGTGTATCTAACTCAAACTTTACACGTTTAAGCTTCACAATGGAGTTTGCTCGTTCGGGCGGACCTTGCAACTAAACTTAGACAAAATCTTGCCTACGTCCCTGTTCTTGTTATGTTATCCTGTGTTAAACAGGTTTAATCTTCCTGTTTCGTTCCCCCAGATTATCTTCTTAGCAAGGCTGTTGTACGTGGTCCACCCATGTTTGAAATTAGAGTCGCTTTCCTAGCACGAGAGCTGCTGTTGCTTATGCAAGGATCTGTGGTTATTCTATGGTTTGGCCTGCGCACGCATGTCCTTTGTTACCCGTACAAACGAGGCTGGTTGGCGGTCGCAGCTGAAAACAAGAGCACGAAGCGCATGCATTACAAACTAAATGAACTACAGCAAAATATGTAAGGTATTGTCGAACGTTTTGTTTCGTATGTAGGGGAAGGCGGTGCTAGTTGAGCCGTTTTCATTCGTTTTGATGTCTGGACACAATCATATTCTTAAGTTAAAATTGTTTTCACTACCATAAACTATGTTTATTAGTAGATCGTTTTATAATTAGATACTATATCTATAGATAATTACATAGCTTATTCAAATAGGGTTGGTAGGCTGGCTTAACTAATACTTGGCGTGGGGTAAATTGAGCTATTGTGTAGCATAAGTTGCGTAAATGCTTTATTTGTGCACTTTACGTAGGCCTTGCAAAATAAATTTCATAACAACTCAACCAACACTTCATTCCAATGGGAACCACACGTCTCTGGCGAGTGTACACACTTAATTAATAACCCGACACAATTAATTATTATAGACTTATAGGCCAATGGCAGCCAGTGTAACTAACTGCTAATATGTTGTAGCTATGCGATGTCTCAATTTGCTCGGAAAATGAATTCCTTGATTCATTTTGGGGTAAAGAACACTCGTCTTCATTCTTCAACCGCTGCTCAACTAACCCTACATTGCGCCTTGAGTGGCCCCATTTCGACAATTAAGTTGATTTAATTAACTTCGCACTAATGCGCGAAGTGATTGAAATAATCTTCTTCTCTGTGTATAGTTAAACCATTTGTTAGTGCACAGGCAGTAAAGTCTGGCCACGTGCGTTGATTGTTTACACACCACCAAACATTAATCACAATTGCCAAAAGTTTCGAAAAGCATCAAAAACATACTTTTAGCTCACATGTTCTGACCGTTGTGACAAACGTTACTTATTATCACTGGGTATACCATGTAACTGTCGCTGCTATAGTTTCCTGGGAAAAAATGGGTGGCTCAACTAACCCAGTGACTCAACTAAAACAGCCTTCCCCTAACCTGTGGCGCCACTACACGGTAGCATGGTAAACTAATGGGCGACTAAGCGTAGCCTTTTCTTTGGCGTCCACTTCGCGAGATCCTAGATACGCCACTGTCTTAACCTGTCGTGTTATATTATATTTTGACATGTCTGACTGATATTTATATTTAAAAATAACTAAACAACACCGAATAATATCCCTTTACCATACGTGCGTTGCATGTCTGAGAAACGGACCACTTTCTTCCGGCAACACGCAAACTTTACAACACCATCATATCCCTCGAAGTACACACCAAGGCAAAAGCCCCCCCTCCCCAAAAAAAAATAATATGTGCATGGCGACATCTGACGTATCAGGTAATGTGTTCCGAATACGTGGGTGAAACTACCAGGTCACTAGGGTCAGGACTCAAAGAGCACACAAACATCAAGGCCACTCTCACGGCTGTAGAGGAACACTAGGTCAACCAGAGTCACAACAAGATGCGACAGTAATAACAAGAGGGGACAAATACTGGCGGAGAAATATAAGGGATGCTATCGAAATTAGTGAGGGGACATCCAGAGATCAACAGAGACGGCGGCTACAACATGCCAGCGATCTTCGTGGAACTGTTGTCATGTGACAACCAACAAACCAGTCACATGACACCGGACAACAGCGTATTTTAATGCGGACGAAGGACTGCGGAGAGCAGAACCAGTATTCTGCCTGGTAAGAAACTTTATTTTTCAACTAAACAACTCATGTAATATGTAGAAGTGAGTTTTGTGTGATTTTAAACATAGTTAAAACCGGAGTTGTAAATGTAGCATATACAAAAACTGCTTAACAATATAATATACATCGCATTAAGTAGATAATTTAATACACAAAGACATTTTGTCCGGTTAAACACTAAGAATCAATTACTGAAACACGAACCATGAACAAATAACAATAATACAAATTAGTGATTGGGTCTGGTTAAGTCACAACTCATAACATAACTACTCATTAAGCTAACTTTTGACAAGTTGGTATTATTGCGTAACACTTAAATATGCGTCATCGCCACACCGTACAGCTCAGTGTGTGTGTGTGTGCGCGCGCGCGTGCGTGCGTGCATGTGCGTGCGTGCGTGTGTGTGTGCGTGTGTGCGTGTGTGTGGCAGAGTTGGATGTGTGAACGAATAACCCTTGTGCAATAATTGCCGCGTGGCTGAATGCTTCCCAGAGATTGGTTGCGTTGAAATGAACAGGTCTGCCGCGGGGTGAAATGTGAAGTGCTTTGAGATCTCGAGAACAGCACGCACGCACGCACGCACGCACGCACGCACGCACGCACGCACGCACGCACGCACGCACGCACGATGGATACACTGGGTACTAAACAAACATGGCGGGTCTTTTAAAACGATATATTAACCGGTGTGCATAGCTAAATGTTATTGCCAAGCGGCTATTTTCAGTGGGAAGATGGACGTTTCAAAGTTGCAATGTGTCGACGTTTCCACGTAGTCAACAGCGCCTCAACACGAACGCTCCACTAACTTTGTCAACACACATTACGTGCGTAAATAACAGTAAACATGTTAGTCTGCGATGCCAGTTTAACTTCCGGGTGACCCAACTACTCGACCAGCTGCTACGTCTCACACTATATCGACTGTAAGAGAACCCTAGTCGGGATACTTACACATTGGAACAGCTGGCGAGGGTGGGTGAGTGGGTGAGAGGGAGAGAGAGAGAGGGTGAGAGAGGGGGAGAGAGAAGGGGAGAGAGAGGGGGGGGAAGAGGGGAGAAAATGGGAGAGCGATGGAGATAGGGAGGGAGGGGAAAAGAGAGGGAGGGGGAGAGAGGGGGTGGGACAATATCACCATTGTAATTAAGCGATTACTTAAGGAGGTCGTGGAATTGAAGAATCAATTTGCTAGAGGTTTTTCTCAGACACAGCCAGAATGTGGAATAACTTTCATCGACATCAGCCCAGGCAGCGAAGGCATTTAAGAACAGCCTCTATGTTTGCAAGCTATTGCACGCGTGTCACGTACATGTACTTAGCATCTGTACATAACGATACCAACCAGCGCGTTTTTGCACACTTTGCACTGGTCAGACTGCATATGGCAAGTAGAGTAGACGAAGGCTTGCGAGAAGACGTGCGCGCTACAGGAGTCAGGTCGGACGAAGACGGGAGCGAATGTGACAAGCAACGAGGTGACAGGTGGTAAGGTTCCCAGAAACAGTTGGAAAGAAGGAGAGTGCGCAAATAAATGAGCGTTAACCAGACACTCTGTGTACGACATAGTGCGGTTCGTTAAAAAGATATGTCAAGTGTGATTAAATAATTTAGTAGTTGGAATAAAGAGTCGGCAATGGAGAGCATGTGATGTATGCTTGCTTGCAGACTTCTAAAATAGAGAAAGTGTTAAAAAAGGGCATCGAAAATGTGTGAATTGTGTGGAAAAAGTGGACACATTCTGCGGTTCAAAAGTATCTACAGATACATGCTGATAGAGGACTTCCCAGGAGGCAGGAGTATCGAAGTTGCAGTGAGGAGGCGTTCAATTAACAGGAAGCGTGTTTAACGTATACGCTATTAGTGGGGAATGCCAGTTGGGAGTTCTTTCTTGGGAGTGACGATTTATTTATAGTAGAAGTGGGTCACCTTTGTGGTTAAGGGGGATTACCATTCTTGGAATCAAGTCCCAGACACGACAATGTAAGTGTAAGTCAGTGTACCACACACACACGCACACGCACACGCACACGCACACGCACACGCACACGCACACGCACACGCACACACACACACACACACACACACACACATACGGAAACATACACACACACACGCACACACGCACACGCACACACACACACACACACACACACACACACACACACACACGAACACGAACACGAACACGAACACGCAAACACACACACAGACACACACATGACGCACGCATCTGTGATATCAAGGTAATGACGATACGTAATGTGGGGTCACTGACACGCATGTACTCACGTCAGACATGAACTGTTGGCACACGGTGTTCGACGGTCCTATTCGAGGAAAAGCGTGTTGAGTGGCTATCCTTGTTGCGTACAGTGTAGAACATACCTAGCGCTTTTGTTGCGTACAGTGTAGAACATACCTAGCGCTTTTGTTGCGTACAGTGTAGAACATACCTAGCGCTTTTGTTGCGTACAGTGTAGAACATACCTAGCGCTTTTGTTGCGTACAGTGTAGAACATACCTAGCGCTTTTGTTGCGTACAGTGTAGAACATACCTAGCGCTTTTGTTGCGTACAGTGTAGAACATACCTAGCGCTTTTGCACCATGTAAACTTTTCCATAGGTGTGACAGACATTGTGG
>BSQZ01000009.1:7380751-7403251 GCA_033239005.1 Lamellibrachia satsuma
GCGTGCGTGCGTGCGTGCGTGCGCGCGTGCTGGGTCACGATATGTAGGCCTACGTGCATGGCGGTGATATATTGCGCCGTATTCTGCCTTCTCACGTCTAACTGCGACAGACAAGCCGGAAGAGTTTACTGCTGGTGCTGTCAATCTACAGACGTCCGTCATACTTCATTTTCCATCCAAATGGTTGACGAACAGAAGGTTTTTTGACGTGGAAGCCGGTAGGGGCGAAGTTCCCATAGCTGGGAGGATTTGCTAAACTGAAGCCAAATGGTGCATTCACTAGAGTGAACATATAGTAATGCATTTAATTTATAACAAGAAAAAAAATAAAAATAAAATAGATAATAAATAAAAAAGTGGATAATACATTGTAATAATACTGAGAATACAGTGTAAAGGAAGTAAGTAAAACAGTAATAGATACCGCTGTCTTATAGTAACTAGTCTTAAGCCCACCATTCATAAACCGGTTCTTCAGTTGCCGATATGTCAGCGACTACTTTTTCAGTTGGAAATTCAAATGTAGTCACTATGTGTATGTTCTCCACCAACAGATGGCAACAGTTTTTGTGGATATCTAACATCTGGAAAAATCGGTCGGCCGATGGGTAGTTGCTAACTACTTGTCGACAGACAAACTGTTGGCGGCTAAAAGTCGGTATGTGTATGGCGGGCTTTTCGATGTATTTCTCTCACTGAGTCTACTGTGTATGTTCACTTTATCGTATCGTGTTCTGGAATAGTTCCTTGGGTCATACAGCCTAAAATAATCACCTCAACAAACATTGAGAAACTGTTAATTCAACGATAATCCATATTGGAGCGATTGTCATCACATCCTGTTCGTTATATTCATTCCAGCACAACATTGACTTCTCTGGGAAGCATTCAGCCTCGCGCTGCAGTTAGTGCGCGAAACTCTTCGTTCACATATCAATCACTGTCTATAGCCAGGCACTTGTTTTTACAGCTGAGTGAACTGGAGCAACATGTAATGAACGAAACTGCCTAAGTCTTGAAACGGCGGCAAAAGGATTCGAACCCGGATTCTCTAAATTTAGAGTACGGTGTTCTAAGCACTACGCCGCAGCGCCCCCCCCCACTGTTTTGCTCTGTCGGCAATTAAAGAGAAAAGGCACCCTTCAACAGTTGTCAGTGTGGAGAAGGTTCCCGGAGAGCGATGGCTCTAGCACTTGTCGCAGAACCGAGGAAGACAGGCATTGCATTCCGAGGTTAATGATAGATACTTCCTGTCAAAAATAACGTCGCACTATCTGGGCCTTCTGCCATTGGAGTGGTGTACTTTTTGGGTCCCTGTGCTACACAGTTGTTGGACTCTGGGCCACTGGACGTGGTGTGGGAAAGACTTGGTGCTCCAATTGTTCATGCGACGAAATTATATTGCTGCTGACAGAGAGCGCGCACTGAAACACTTGTGATTGGTTTGAGCACCAATTAAATTAACTGCAGCGGGTACCAAAATAGCCAATGATAACATTGGCTGGAATTCGAGAGCACAGTTGAAATTGTTAGTATTTATAGCATTTCGATTAGTTAAAAATAATATCCGTACAAAACGTGTTACTATCGTGACCTTTCGTCTCTTAATATTTTCGAAAATACAGATATCTGCCTTTTAAAATAAGCCCATTTTACGACATATAGAGATAGCTTTATGGCAATCATTAACGTGCCAATAAATCATGCGATATCAATCGTTGTACATTCCCTTAAAATAATCGAAAAGAATTACAAATAACCTATGGTTTGCTGGCCTCACAGCGCGCATTAAATGAATCTGAACGGTCAACAAAAGTCATAGTTTGGGGAGCAACGCACCTAAAAGAGTTAATAAAATCTAACCATTTGCTACTGCAATCAAGAACATCACGCTAATGATTTTCTCAGAATGTTTTCTGAAAATGGGAGATTCTGGTCAAATCTCAGTTTTCATGTCGGCTGACATGTTGACCAGTGCGACCAATGAACGCCTGGCATTTCTGGAAATCAACATCCGTTGCGACGCATAAAAGTGCTTTCGACCGAAATCGAAGGGCCGACGGGTATACACCGAAGCAACGTACACTCTCAATCAAGAATGCTAGCAGCGTGCATATGTTTAAAAACAAGGTTGACACATATCTCAGGAGGGCGGATTACACATAGATTAAAATTGTTGGGCTCTCGATAAGGCAATGGCTTCCTTGTCCGCTTGCCATCTGGGACTTTGCCTTGGATCTTGTTACGGAGAGCTGCTAAGTCCGAACGGGAGAAGTTTAGCAAACAATGGCCAAAACATGTTGCGTAAGTTGAGTTTGGACGCAAGCAGCCAGGCCATATCCTATTGGCAAGTATATGACTAGGTGTTTATAAATAGAAATAGGTTTTCGTTTGGTGAGCGAATATTACCAGATTACAATCGTAGCGCGGAGTTATTTAACACTGTGGCGCAACAAGGTTTTCTTAGTAAACCACTGGCGTGATATTTGTGATTGTGGGTGCAAACGATTATCTTTATAGGTGCAAAGGCCCAAACCCATAAATTTTTTTTCCCTTTAGGCTATTATTTACCGTTGTTTCAGACATACACGGTCGACCACCAAGTTCCAGACTCGGCAGCGACTGCCACGGCGTTTCTATGCGGCGTCAAAGCCAACTTCGGCACAGTCGGACTCGACTCGCACGCAACGCGGGGATGGTGCAACAAGGGCCAAGGGCAAAACCTCACCTGCATACTAGAGCTGGCGCAAAAGGCAGGTAAGCCAGAGGTGTCTTCTATTTGTTCACGTCCACAATACCGGGCAACGATATCCCCGTCACTGACATAATTTCAGCGCCGTAGCAGCAACAGTTAATAACATGATCACCCTGAGTCACGTTTAAAACTAAGCTTTGTATTCTACAGTATCCATTTCTTCATAACTTTATTTTCTTTCGTTTAAAATATTTTGTTAAAGATGTCAAGCAAACAAGAAGACAACACAAGAAAATCTATGTCAATATGAACCATGACAACCATTATCACCACTACAATCATACCATTACAACCATTACAACCATTACAACCATTACAATCGGTGCAACTGTTGCAACTGTTGCAACTATTGCAATTATCGCAACTACTGCAAGTACGACAACAATTACAAGATAATAAATGATACTAGTGATAATGGTGATAATAGTGATGCTAGTGATAATAGTGATAATATATAATAATGATAATAATGACGATAATGACATGGATGATAATAATGATAATAACGATAATAATGGTAATAATAATAATGATAATAATAAATCACCGTCATCATAATCTATCCCGTTGGGTGCAGGTAAATCGACCGGCTTCGTGACGACAGCGCGAGTGACCCACGCCACCCCGGCGCCGCTGTTCGCGATGGCTGCCGACCGCGACTGGGAGTCGGACGCGAACCTTCCGAAGCAGGCGCGTCGACACGGCTGTACCGACATTGCTAGCCAACTGTTGGGACCGGTCGGCCGGAACATCGACGTACGTTCAAGTGCAGTCACCAAGTTCTTATATTTCTTTGTAAATCCATTAATCCGGTTAATTTGATAAAACACACACGCACGCACGCACGCACACACACACACACGCCGGTTGTGAATTTGGGTCACGAGAACATACCGCCTGTAGGTGTGCAAGGAGATCAAACTCCAGACGTGAACCAGCCTTGAAGTGACTGGCTTCCACGTAATCAAGACGAGGCATTCCGATCTCCCAAAGACGAACACGAAAGAAAGAACAGAGGTAGACAGCGAACAGAAAGTAACATTGATCAACGGAGGCAACAGTGCAATGAAGGATCAACAGATCGAAGCTGACATGGCTAATCTGGAAAGATAGGTTATATTTACGAATAGGTTGCCACGATCGTGCATTTGCCTGTTATGGGCTAATTACTCTTCGATCATGAAGGTCTTCACTAACATAAAAGATACTGTCGGTTTTTTATATCGTAGGAAAGTAGACTTGTTGACATGAGTTGCACTCGAATCGTAAATTTTTATCACTTGCAACTTGACTTGGAATTCATATAGATGATTCGAGACTTTATTTAAACTTGGAGGTCATTGACTTGCGACTTGAATTGACCTGCCAGTTTGTGACTTGCCAACATGTTTGGTGGCTCGAAACCTACACCATGCTAAACCATGTTATTGTTGTGACAGACCGCACTGAATACAATAATTATTATGATTGGCTAATGTTATGGCAGTGAAACCTCCGCCTAATTTTCCCGCTAAAAATACCGTAGATAGACCATAACAATCATGGCGATTGGTGAACTCTGGTGACTTAGAATTCAGACTTCATTTGGACATGGAGGTCATTGACTTGAGACTTGACTTGACTTGCAACTTAATGACTTGAAAGTTAGCATGCCAGTTTCTGACTTGCCAACAAGTCTGAAAAATAGTAACGCCCATCGGTAGAGTCGATAAATATCGTCACTGTGACACGACATTCATCGTGTTCTGTCCTGACATATTCACACTATGTATGGTAAGTAGCAGATCTCTGTTTGGGGCTGTGCTGTTCAAGGTTAGAGTCGACATAAATCAGAGCAAACTATTTCATTGGCCGACGGGGCATCTAAGGCATCTAAGGCAAGCTCAACTAGGACACAGCCACTTAGCCACGTGTTACGGAACACACCACCCTGTCTGTACACAGCTGTTGGCATTAGCGTTCTATTTAATCATCCAATATTCCACCCGTTGAGCTACGAATGCATATACATTCTGTGTAATTTGAATTATATATATTTAGATACTCCCATTAGTATTGCATATAAAGTAGAATCTTCGGATTAGCCGCTGTCTGATGTTATCACCTTCACGCAACCTCGGGATTAATCATCAGCTTATCTCAATATGATATAATTACCTTATAATGTGGGGGATGCCAGCATCTACAACACGCCACTTCAAACCACGTGCATCAATTTGTAAACACGTCTATATATAGTCGTTTCAGCCAAGGAGGTCAACACACTCAGGTGAAGCTAGTTTATTTTTTACATGGAAAATTATTGAAATTGTTGTGTGGAATGATAATCCCAGTAGACAGAGACAGCTTGCGTTATCTCCTTCAACTTGCGGTATGCCGCATTTACAAACATTACCATAATTTCGAAATTATTGTTCAAAGTAATCTAACAGCATCCGTACCGTAGAGTTCAGGAGTAATGCATCCTTTGCGGTTAATGTGCGTGCGTGTGTGTGTATGTGTGTATTAACCCCAAATATTTCGAATTATCTTCCTGCCGTTTCGAAGCTTGGCAATTTTGTACATGCCACTTTGCTTCAGTTCAGTCAGCTGTATAAACGAGCACCTGGCGATAGACAGTGATGGGGTTGAATTATAAGAACGAACAGCTTTCGCGCAGCAATAGCAACGTGGCTGGATGCTTCAATAGAAGTTGAAATGGTGTTTGTGTCAACAGGTCTGCTGGAGGCAAAGTGTGACGGTATAAATTTAACGCTTTGTTTTGCTATGCTTGTTATAAGTAGCGCAACTTGATTAGTTGATAGTGTCCTTTATCCAATTTTTTACCGGTGATCCCGGTCTAGCGGAGGCGAATGAAAGCGAATCTGAGAAACTAATGTTTTGGGAGCCGACTATGCAATTCATGGCGCCTGTGACGGACAATTCTAGGATGGTAGGCGTTTGTGGCAGTAGCCTTGTGTACTAACTAGGGTGCGGGAAGAACGCACAAGTAAGGTGGTCGTGGCATTGTGTTATTTGCATGCGAGTGTTATTTGTGTGCAGGTGATACTCGGAGGAGGTCGTAGCCGCCTGTTGCCGACCTTCAAACGCGACCCCGAGCATTCGTCACTGCGCGGTCTAAGACAGGACGGCCGAGACCTCATCAAGGAGTGGATCAGCAGTAAGCAGTCCGCTGGAAAGTCAGCAAAATACGCGTGGAACGACTACGAGTTTTCTCGAATTCGACCGAAGAACGTGGATTCTCTAATCGGTGAGTAGCACGGAGTAGTAACTGATATTTCTACTGCAGGACTATTTCACCAAGAACGTCGAGATACGAGGCTGGCGAGTTGTCTTCCGAACAACACGATACGGAACATAAATAAATAGAGTGCTGCGATTCCTTTGACGGAGACAATGGAGATATACTCAGTTTTACGAAACATAGTTTATATCGCAGGACAATGACTTGAATAATGCGTCTGGATCGTTACTCAAGAAATTTAAAGTATGCAAATGTTGAAATTTGTCCAAGTGTTTACGTTACTGTTGGCAAACAAACTTGCCTAATAAAGATCCCCCATCAAACAGGCACCCAGTTTTTGTACTGTCGTGTGATCCATACTAGAGAAAGCCAATCCCTTCTCTCAATTACTTCATCTTCCTTCTATCTTCTTGGGATATTTTGCATATTCTTCGGACCAAGTTTCTGCTATCTGCATCTTCTCCTCCTGTCTCTCTGCCAGTGCTAGTGTTCCCAACCCGTATATACAGGCTGGTATCACGCAGGCTTCCAACACTTTTCCTTTTAGTTGTTTCTTCAGTTTTCTGTCCCACATAATGCCTTCCACTCTCTTCTAAGTCTCTGCTCCTGCTTGCACTCTCTTCTGTATTTCCTTACTACTTCATCCATCCTCGCACATTGTACCGCCCAAGTATACAAACCTGTTCACATGTTTAATGGTCTTTCCATCAACAACTACACCTCTTGTTGGTCTACCCACATTACTTCTGTCTTCTCCAGATTCATTCGGAGGCCATGTTTTCTAAAGGTGTTATTCCATTCTTGCAATGTTTTCTATAGGTCCTCTTTGTTATCAGCTACCAGTGCTAGGTTATCTGCATATAGTATCTTCTTAAGTTCTTCCTGTTCAGACACCCTTCCACTGATCAGGTTCATCACCACAATGAAAAGCAGGGGACTCAAGGCACTTCCCTGTCTAAGTCCTACTCCCACTCCAAATTGTTCCGATGTTTCTCTTTCAGCTCTCACCACCGATGTTGTCTCCTTGTTCATTTCCTCAACCATTCCGACCATCCATCCATCTCATGGGGGGGAAGCCGTGGCCTAGTGGTTAAAGTGTTGGACTCTAAATTCGAGGGTTGTGAGTTCAAGATCCACACTGGGCACGGTTCGTTTTCGAAGCTTAGGCAATTTCGTTTACCCTACTTTGCCTCAGTCTACTCAGCTGCAAATGAGTACAAACACTGTTTGGAAGGTACCTGCGATGGACTAGTGTCCCGTCCAGGAGAGTCAATATAACTGCACTCTAAGTTGCTTCGCACTACAGAAACCAGATTTAAGCACTGGCCATATAAGCCTTCATGGCTTCCTAAGGCGTAATGCCTGGGGGATGACTTTGCCTTTACCTTTACCTATCCATCTCATGACTGCAAACGCAAATTCTCTCGGAACGGTGTAGAATGCCTTTTCCAGATCCACAAAACCGAATACTACATCCTTTCTAAATTCTCTCATCTTCTCAATAATTTGTCTGGTGGTAAACAATCCATCATCCTTTCCTCTCCCTTTCCCAAATACCCGGCTGATTCTCTCCGATTTTGCTCTCCACTATAAGCCTCACACACGCATCTAGTATCCTTTCCATCAATTTCAGGGCTTGGCTCAGTAATGTGATGCCTCTGTATCTACCTGGATCACGGATGTCCCCTTTCCCCTTCCATATCGGCACAATCACTCCTCTTCGCCACTCTGTTGGTATCTCTCCTGCTGTGAACCACACATTAAACAGTCTCGTCAGCCACTTGATTCCCACTAATCTGTTTGCTTTCACCATTTCCACTGACAGTTCGTCCACTCCTACAACCTTCCCAGTTTTCATCTTCTTTACAGCTTTCTCGACCTCTTCTTCTGTTATTGTCCTCACCTCCAGCTCTCCTTACAGAATGTGGTAGCTCTATCTCACATTCTCCCTCCGAGTTTAGTAATTTCTTGAAATACTCATCCCATGCACCTAGCACTTGTTTTACTCCAGTGAACAATGTCCCATCAGTTCTCTTCATTGCAGATGTTCGAGTAGTATCTTTGCTGTCTCTGTCTCTATCTCTGGCCAGCTGGAAGATCAATCTTTTTCCACCATCTTCTTCAATCCTATCGCACCATTCCTGTTGTTTCTTATCTCTTGCTTTCACAACAGCCTTGTTTGCTGCGTTCTTCTTCTCTCTGTACTTATGCTTCAGCCTTGTCTTTTCTGCCTCACTCGCTTCTCCCAAACACTTCAGTGCCTCCTTCTTTTCTTGTATAGCTTGTTCAACTTCCGGGTTCCACCACCACTGTTCTTTCTTCTTTCGACTTTGTGTGGGTTTTCCTGATGTTTGGCCACAAATCTCTTCAGCTGTTCCAACAAAGCCTTCCTTAAATGCTGTCCACTCTGCTTCCACATCCTCCCTTTGTTCTTTAAGTAGCATGAACTTCCTATCGACTTCGCTTTTGTATTTTCCATCACTTCTCCTTCACATTTCCACCACCTGATCACCTGCCTTTGCTTCCTCCTTCTTTGTTTGTCTCTTCCTATCCACATTTCATAAACCAATGGTTTATGTTGGCTCGTTTTGTGGTCGCCTGCCAAAACCTTGCAGTCTCTAACCTTGTTTCGCTGACAGCTTCTGACAAGCAGCATATCTATCTCTGTTCTGTTGTTCCCACTTCTGTAGGTTATCTTGTGTGACTCCCTCTTCTGGAAGAAGGAGTTTACCACCACCAACTGGTTTCTGGCGAGCATCTCCACCAGGTCTTGTCCTTCTCTTTTTCTTGAGCCCCATCCATACTTTCCTACGGTCCCCTTACTGTTCTGTATTTTCCCCATATGTGCATTCATGTCACCTGCCACAACCAACATTCATGTCACCTGCCACAACCAACATTTATGTCACCTGCCACAACCAACATGCATGTCACCTGCCACAACCAACATTCATGTCACCTGCCACAACCAACATTCATGTCACCGGCCACAACCAACATTCATGTCACCTGCCACAACCAACATTCATGTCACCTGCCACAACCAACATTCATGTCACCGGCCACAACCAACATTCATGTCACCTGCCACAACCAACATTCATGTCACCTGCCACAACCAACATTCATGTCACCTGCCACAACCAACATTCATGTCACCTGCCACAACCAACATTCAAGTCACCTGCCTCAACCAACATTCATGTCACCTGCCACAACCAACACTGTCTCCGGCTCCACATGCCCAATAATTTCTTCCAAGTTACTTCGGAATGCATCCTTGTCTTCTTGCGTTCTCCCTGTCTGTGATGCATATAGTGATAGTGACACATCATCCTCCAACCAATGTCCACACTGCAATGATCCTTCCTCCCCATCTCTCCACCCTGATGACTTCCTTACTGTACTTACTCGTTCATATTCACTTCCACTCCATTTGTCTTTTCATATCCCCTGCATGTAGCATCTTTAATCCTTCACCAGGTCCACTGCTCTGTCCCCTTTCCACTTCGTTTCTTGGACCCCCATCACCAAGAGCTGTCTCCTCTTCATTAGCTCAACCACTCCACTCTTTTTTTCAGTCATTGTACCCACACTGAGGGTGGCAAACCGGACATTACATGAGAGCTGCTGCCGGCTGTTCGACCCCCCCCCCAGTTCTTCGCTGATTTCTCGCTGGTGCCTGAGTCCCAGCGCGTCGGTTCCCCCGCCCGCAGTAGCCAAAAAAGTGACATGGCATGTAATTGGGGTCATTTAGTCGAACCCCATGACACTGCCTATGCTGACCCATGTGGTGGGTTTGCTTTGACTCCCTCAACAAAACCTACCTGTTCGCCATCCCCTTACACTAGGGAATCACACGAACATCAGTCCATACATTCAGGATGTTGCACGATAATTCGCAGCGTAGTGTGTGGCTTCGACATCGTTGATGATCATATTGTGACACATTCAACAGTCAACACTGACACTGGTTTTGTCGCTCATCCGTGAGGCCGTAAAGGTTCCCAGCAAAGTACATTGGCCTGTAGGAGTTGTCAAATGAAGATATCCTATTTTAAACTAAAGAAAAAAAATCAAAACAGAAGTGGGATAAGAAGTTGGAAGTGGATCAGACGCGTGCATTGAAAGAAAGAAAACAGCCGCTGTCTGGCGGCCGTAACGTAAACACCTTGCATAGGCGTGTTTGTGGAAGCGGAGAAACTACGGTGGATCAAAGGTACACCAAATGAAAACAGGGCTAGACTTTTTTTGCATCGGTTGGTTATCCGTCATACATTAAGGTTGTGAGTCGTGTGTAGTTACACACATCGTGGGAAATAAGGTCAGTGTTGTTGTTACAGCATGTAACATTATCCTGCTGAAACGGGCGAAGTTCCAAACAAACAGCGCTACACGTGATGTCACAGACACAGCTCCAGTCGTCAACATGAACACATCAGAACTTTCATTGTTTGTGCCATATTTTCGACTACATACGACTAGAACAACAAGGCCACCAGTGAACTATACCCAACTCCACGATGCTGAAGGAACATTCGCCTAAACAAATATGTGCCGCAGCATGTGTTCGCAGCGCATGAAGTTGGCTATAGTGGTCGACTGGTATGGCGACGATGTTGTGGTGAATAATATAATACAGTAACATTTGTGTATAATAATATTAATAATATTTATTTGGCACACCAATACTATATATGTAAGCGTATAATAATGATAAAATAATAACAACAATAACAATAATAATAATAATTATTATTATTATTATTATTAATACTATTATGTATGGATATAGGGGTCAATAGTGTTATTTATTAATTTTTGCTAGTTGTATGTATTTTAAGATTATTGGCTGTAACGTGTGTTGTGTTACAGGTCTGTTTGAATACAGCCACATGTAGTAAGACAACGAGAGGTAGCTGTAATGTGTGTTGTGTTACAGGTCTGTTTGAATATAGCCACATGCAGTACGACAACGAGAGGTAGCTGTAATGTGTCTTGTGTTACAGGTCTGTTTGAATACAGCCACATGTAGTACGACAACGAGAGGTAGCTGTAATGTGTCTTGTGTTACAGGTCTGTTTGAATATAGCCACATGCAGTACGACAACGAGCGGCACAAAGACAAGGGCGGAGAGCCGAGTCTAATGGAGATGGTCGAGAAAGCCATATTAATACTGCAGAAAAACAAAAAAGGATTCTTTTTGATGATCGAAGGTATGTCTACTTAGAACATAAGACAACACAAACTGTCACAACATATGTTTAGAGCATAACAAATTGCCATGTAAAGCAGCAAGCAACGTGTCTTATGTGGAAAAAGGCTGATCAAGAATCCACCATTTTAAAACTACCTATAGCAATGTTATGTAATTATAATTGTTTTCTTAAAGCATAGTCACGCACACTGCCAGTCGGCAGATAATGTGCTCCAGTCGTTTAGTGTCCTTTTGACAATGAGTACCAATTGCCTTACATTCACGCAGTCTAACACTGTTCTTTTTATAAAAAAGATAGGCCACATTTTCCATTTAGTCATACTACCATCTGTGCATTTGAAGAATATAGTTCTATTGATATTTTCAAGGTTAAATATGTCCTAAATAAGACAGGGTGCGGGTCCCCCATGCTGCTGTTTTGAAGCTTAGGCAACTTTGTTCACCCCTCCTTTCCTGTGTCTTTCAAAAGAGACACTTATCTCGCACTGGGAAATTGAATAAACGTGTTGTGGACTCACAGAGACGGTGGTGTTTCAATCTATTAAAAGACGCCCTCCCGTTTGGTTCCACAAGATCCCATCCCATCCCATTTAACTTGTCACTAGAAGAAGGAATAGTTCCTTCAGAATGGAAAGAGGCAAACATTACACCGCTATTTAAGAAAGGATCGAGGAATAAACCAAAACATTACAGACCAGTGAGTTTAACATCAGTTGTATGTAAATTACTCGAAACATTAATTACAGACCACATGGTGGAATTCCTTGTAAAACATAAATTAATAAATACATCTCAACATGGGTTCCTAAAAGTAAGGTCATGTCTAACCAATCTCTTATGTTTTTTGAAGAAATTACAAAGTGGGTAGATGACGGGTCACCAGTGGATGTTGTCTATTTAGATTTTCTGAAAGCTTTCGATAAAGTGCCACATCAAAGATTGTTACTTAAACTAAAAGCCCATGGTATAGGCAATGAGGTAATCAACTGGATAGAAAAGTGGTTTACACACAGAAAGAAAGTACTCTTTCTCACAGAGTGTGGTAAATGAATGGAACAAACTGCCAACTGATTGTGTTAATGCTAGTAGTGTGAATATGTTTAAAAATAGAATTGGCAGATATATGATAAGGGCGGGCTACACATTGATGATACAATTGTTGGACTCTCGATAAGCCAATGGCTTCCTTGTCCACTTGCCATCTGGAACTTGTTGTTTGGGATGACAATCTTGTTAAATATTTTGTTAAATCTTGTTAAAAACCGTTAATTGAGCGTAGCCAAAAGTGGCGTCTAGTGTCGTATGGGCGTCAGAAATAGCACAAAAAACCTTACCCCACCGGGCTGAATCTAGTGCAAGTGTGACGGGCCGAATCCTTATTTACATAATGACAGGCTTGTCACAATGCAGTTGCCGCTGCAGGCATGTCACAATGCAGTTGCCGCTGCAGGCAAGTCACAATGCAGTTTCATCTGCAGGCATGTCACAGTGCAGTTGCAGCTGTTGGCATGCCACAATGCAGTTGCAGTTGCAGGCATGTCTTAAAGCAGCTGCAGCTGCAGGCATATTACAATGCAGTTGCCGCTGCATGCATGTCAAAATGCAGTTGCAGCTGCAGGCATGTCATACTGCAGTTGCCGCTGCATGTACGTTCCAGGGTTGCCTTGCATTTTGGACAACACATGCCTGACTTTTGTGTGCAGTGTATGAGCTCAAATAGGCACGCTTAGCTGTACAGTAACGCGGTACCATGTTTGTATGCTGTTGGAAAGTAGAGTTATCCAATAATTTAGCGTTTGTCTTTGTTAACATTGGCCAGAACGTTGAGCGTTGTGTTTAATAGAGAACGTTTCAAGACCCACAGACCATATTGCAGTACGCATAAAATGGACCTTTTAGCGGATTGCACGTTGTGCGTTTTAGAAGACTTGCACGAAGAACGCTGTTATCCGGGTCTTGTCCTTTATGCTAATCAATCGCCCATCACCCTCTCTGCGCAGGCGCCCGCATTGACCACGCCCACCACGGAAATACGGCCCGACTGGCGCTCGAGGAGACGCTTGCTATGGAGGCCGCTGTAAAACGTGCACTGGAACTAGTGGATACGGAAGAAACACTCGTCATGGTGACAGCGGATCATTCTCATCCTCTCTCTATAGGCTCGTACGCAACACGTGGAAACCCAATACTAGGTATGTACCCAGGATATATATGTATAGTGTCACATGATTCGGGCCGTGACCACTAACTAGTTCGAGCGTAAGACATATTGACCATTGTCGATCACAATCACCGCACGAAGTCTTCATACATGCTTATTGTGTTATATTTAATTTGTTTACATTTCAAGTGATGTTAAAGCTATGTTAATAGTGAAGTTGAACAAAAATTTGTGGCAATCTAACCTAGTAACAATTCAATTGACGAAAATATCGACGCAATTGCATGGATAATGACCACACGATAAAGGTACCTTTAAAGTGCCACGTTTCTTTATATGAATAATGATGCAACAATGCCAACCTCATCGTAGTATTTATGCTACACTTTCTCATAAGAAAAGAAACCTCAATCTCAAGAATTCCAGTAAAAATTGCTACGAATTATAAATACTTTTTTGGTAGAAATAGTGGCACAATGAACAGTAATGCGCCTGTTTTTGATACTCTGCGGTTTAGTATAATATATATTTCCGTTTAATCACATCTCTAAACTATGCTAACTCCTACGACGTTTCGGCAATAACCGGCTGCCGTTTTCACAAACTGAATTCTGGGACGACTTAGTTCTTCTTCTGCTCACCAGATGGTATGGCTGTCGGCGCTTGTCAAAATATAGCAGCAGTGAGCAGCTTTCATAGCTGTGATGAAAAGAAAATCTAAATTTTACTGTTCCCCCAACATGATGGAGATGTTCATGAATTAGCTCGCTCTCGGTGACGCTGCGCGTAACTTGTTTCAGGGATCACGGACTGGAGTAATGAGCACAACGCGTGTCTGTTGTTTCAGGGCTTACCGACTGAAGTAACGAACACAACGCGTGTCTGTTGTTTCAGGGCTAACGGACTGGAGTTACGAACACAACGCGTGTCTGTTGTTTCAGGGCTTACGGACTGGAGTAATGAGCACAACGCGTGTCTGTTGTTTCAGGGCTAACGGACTGGAGTTACGAACACAACGCGTGTCTGTTGTTTCAGGGCTCACGGACTGGAGTAACGAGCACAACGCGTGTCTGTTGTTTCAGGGCTTACCGACTGAAGTAACGAACACAACGCGTGTCTGTTGTTTCAGGGCTCACGGACTGGAGTAACGAGCACAACGGAAATAACGTATCGGACGTGGATAACTTGCCCTACACGACGCTGGTGTACGGCAACGGACCGGGATACGTGGACGCTCACCCTCGCAAAAACATCACCAATGCCAACACCCGTAAGTGCAGCCTCGGAAAATACACTCTACTGCCACATGTGGGGGGGGGCGGTGACGTAGTGGTTTGAACATCGAGATAACCCGGGTTCGATTCCTCTACCTGCAGTTTCGAGGTTTTGGCGATTCCGTTCACCTCACGTTGCCATAGCTCACCCAGCTGTATAAATGAGTACCAGGGAATAGACAGAGGTGGATATGTGAACGGATAGTCTTCGCGCAGTAATTGCAGCGTGGCTGAATGCTTCCCAGAGAAGTCTAGCTGATGTTGGAATGAACAGGTACGCCGGGTGATGTGTGGAGCGTTGTGAGCAGTCCCAAGGACACGATACCGCGCTTTATAAGAGTGCACATTTACCTTAAATTACGCACGTACTTCGCACGCTTCTCAACCCATGTGTACACTCATAAAGTTGCTGTCACGTACATATTCGTAGTCTTTTGAATTTAATAATAATAATAATAATAATGACGTGTTATATACCGACGGTAGTCGCCATCATAAGACGTTCTAATTTTTATCACTAATTCAGTTGAGTATACAAGTACACTCCATTAAAAGTAATTATATATTCTAAATGTTTTTAAATAATGTTCATATCTATTTTTAGATCATTATCATAAATATTCTAAAAACGTTATTATAGATATTTCAAAATCATTATCATTAATATTCCAAACCAGTTAGGGGACACCATCAGCCCTTAGCCTTAAGTATATAATATGATATCATAATCTTAATTTATTGTGAGTTGGGTCAATGACGTCATAATCGAAGGCTTAAATTGTTTCGATTACTTCATACACACTTATACTAACTTGAGACTCAGGTTGATTGGGCATCGAAATTCTGGACACATACTGGGGTTTCGCAACAGGCAGTGGAGTATCTAAGATTTGGTAAAGGAGAGACGAGGGGGGGGGCGGGCTGACTCACCCATTAGTTTGTTATGCTACCACGTAGCGGCGCTCCAGGCTACGCACGGAAGAAATTGTATTAAATCCAAATGGGTGGCCATGGCCCAATCCCCCTTAAATACTGACCACAGTGTAAATCCCAATATGCGCACAGGAGGTAGAGAGAGTGAAAAACGATGGCGCCACATTACTAGAGTGCCCGGTACTACAAACCGTCGTAAATACCTGTGCGATATTTGTTCTGTGCAGGAGAACGTCGTATGCCCTGCATATATATGTTTCATGACTGATTAGCCCCTCCGTGTTAGTTGTCACGGCGCTTAATGCATCGGAAACTGAGTTTTAAGTTGCAACATTACGTGCTACGGTCAAAAAAATACACGAAGCCAACTTAGTCAGCCATCACATTATAAATCAATTTCATAGCACCAACTACACCAAAAGTGTCACCTGAAATGGACAGCATATGTGGGACACGCAACGTTCTGTCCATTCGTAAGTGTTGTGATACGCAAAGTAATATTTTGTATTCTACCAACTGTCCACGTAGATCGCTGGAGCACGACGCAAACCGCCCCAGTGGTTCCCGATGTTCCACTAACCGTCCCAGTGGTTCCCGATGTCCCACTAACCGTCCCAGTGGTTCCCGATGTCCCACTAACCGTCTCAGTGGTTCCCGATGTCCCACTAACCGTACCAGTGGTTCCCGATGTCCCACTAACCGTCCCAGTGGTTCCCGATGTCCCACTAACCGTCCCAGTGGTTCCCGATGTCCCACTAACCGTCCCAGTGGTTCCCGATGTTCCACTAACCGTCCCAGTGGTTCCCGATGTCCCACTAACCGTCTCAGTGGTTCCCGATGTTCCAATAACCGTCCCAGTGGTTCCCGATGTCCCACTAACCGTCCCATTGGTTCCCGATGTCCCACTAACCGTCCCAGTGGTTCCCGATGTCCCACTAACCGTCCCAGTGGTTCCCGATGTCCCACTAACCGTCCCAGTGGTTCCCGATGTCCCACTAACCGTCCCAGTGGTTCCCGATGTCCCACTAACCGTCTCAGTGGTTCCCGATGTTCCAATAACCGTCCCAGTGGTTCCCGATGTCCCACTAACCGTCTCAGTGGTTCCCGATGTTCCACTAACCGTCCCAGTAGTTCCCGATGTCCCACTAACCGTCTCAGTGGTTCCCGATGTCCCACTAACCGTCTCAGTGGTTCCCGATGTCCCACTAACCGTCCCAGTGGTTCCCGATGTCCCACTAACCGTCCCAGTGGTTCCCAATGTCCCACTAACCGCACGGATCACGCAGACGATCGGGATCGAGAAAGGAGATTGAGATCGGGGCGCATGCAAACACCCTTTAGCATAAAATCTATATAATTCTAAAAAAAATCATATTTTTATAGAAAACAATAGAATATTACAGATTATATAGAAATAGTTTTTCTACTTCAATTTTCTATAGATTTGTATAGAATTTGATAGAATTCTACAGAACATGACAAAATATTCTATATAAAAAATAGAAACTACAAATTCAAGAGTTATATCTACACAAATCCTGTAGATTGTAGAACATTCTATAAACATTATACAGATTGTTTTGCTAAGGGACTCTTTATTAGTTACATCATACCGTACTGACCACTGAGACAATGCCACGAACACACCGCGGATGCTGTTTGGCCAAACCTTAAAGCCAGTACGTTGACCCTGCTTACAGTGCGAAGTCATCGGAACACGCAGTCATATTTTGTAACAGAGTATCAAAGTATCTAAGTACCCGAGCGTGAAATGAC
Source organism: Lamellibrachia satsuma (assembly GCA_033239005.1). Lineage (NCBI taxonomy): Eukaryota > Metazoa > Annelida > Polychaeta > Sabellida > Siboglinidae > Lamellibrachia > Lamellibrachia satsuma. The sequence continues at coordinate 7,398,114 of BSQZ01000009.1, forward strand.
ATCGGTAGTGATGCGTAACATCGGTTTAGAGGAGATCAAATATATTGTTTTAATATATTGGGTGGTTATGAAAATGTTTTCACTGACCGAAAAGACACGAAGTAACTTTAGCTAAGGACCATTGTAGATTAGATATCCAAAAGTATTCATTCTCGCAGAGGACGATAAATTAGTGGGCTACAATATCAACCGATTGTTTAAATGCTACAACTAAGCAGCGTGTGTTTAAAAACAAAAATTATAAATGTCCCAGAAGGTCTGGTTACATATAAATAAATCGTTGGACCGTCGATAAAACCAATGGAATCCCTGTCCATTTGCCATCTTGCGATTTCTGGCTTTGGATGGCGATCTTTTTAAATGGTGTCCATCTTCACCATCTTCACCTTCTTCACTTCACCATCTTCACCTTCACCTTCTTCACCTTCACCTTCTTCATCTTGTTCACCTTCACCTTCTTCATCTTGTTCACCTTCACCTTCTTCATCTTCTCCACCTTCACCTTCTTCATCTTCTTCACCTTCACCTTCTTCATCGTCTTCACCTTCTTCATCTTCTTCACCTTCACGTTCTTCATCTTCTTCACCTTCACCTTCTTCATTTTCTTCACTTTCATCCCTTGACCGGGTTCGGTGGTCTTTGGTTGGTCCATTCCTGTATATTATCCAGCCAGCGTTTTCTTGCCCTCCAGGGTGCATTGCAGGGTGATTTTTGAGATAGCGTTTTGTTGGGTGATGTGGCCAAGCCGGGAGAGCTCTCGTCGTTTCGTCAATAACCATAGGGGCTTTTGCTTTCCAGCGAGGGAATCTTGCTGCCTCACTTATTCGTTCGTTTTGTGTTCGGTGTACGGAGTCACCTGTGGCATTCCATTTCAAATGCTTGGCAAGTTATGTGCGTATAAATGTTGTTAAGTCTTGTTAAATCTGGTTAAATCTTGAAACATTGCGTTCAATCTTGTTCACTTCATTCTTGTTCCAGAGTCGAATACATACCGCCAGGCGACGGCTGTGCCTCTACGTATCGTCAGCCACGACGGCTCGGACGTAGCCATGTACGCCGTCGGGCCGATGTCGCACCTACTGCACGGCGTACACGAACAACACTATATCTACCACGTGATGGCGCATGCAGCATGTCTACTCGACACGCGCAGCCCTCGTTGCGCGCTCGCAGCCAAGGCAGGGTCGACGACAGTGGACATGTTTGCGTTGCTGGTCGCTATGGTAGTCTGTCTCGGAGTTGTCCGGCTGTAGGAGCCAGCATGAAGCGACGAATTAAGAAAAACGACAGGGGCAATCAGCGATTGACTGCCGGTGCACCCGTCGTGATCAAAGCTCAAGTGGGGAATTGCGAAAGTCAATAGGTCACACTCGCACTCTGTAGAAACGTCGCTCGTTTAAACACACACATAATTTAACTGCGCACGACCAACAGTTGGATACATTACTCGTGTATATCGGCCTGAAGTGTATTTACTGCCGCCATAGACCGTTAATTGCAACTATGTACAGTTAACTATAGCGGGCATCTCAATTAATGTCCTACTATATATAATGTACTGAGTTTTCAAATCAGACAATGCGTAGCCACACTCGTATTTAAATCATACATATTTGTATCTGGAACAAATTCAGCTGATTTTTTAGAATCACATTTCAAATAGGACGCAAACAGATGCAAACAGGACCAATATAAAGGTGCCATATTACTCTGCAGCTAACTCACAAACTCAACAAGTATCAATATTTCTCACTGGGTCGACAAATAAAGCATGTCTCACGTGGCCGACAGATACACGAAGGAAGAATTGATAACGAACTAATTATTGTATATGTTGTTACATAATGTTCATAAAGTTCATCTGCGTGATTGCGTCGACAGGATTGTTCAGAGCTCGGTGGTTCGGTGCCATTTTATATGCTTCTTTTGTTCAATCAATTACGATCGCGATCGACGGCCTGGATTGTTCTTTGTTGATATTTCCAGTCACGTTTCATTAGATATTCAAACTTTAAGACATATATTTCCTTTGTGTAATGGTAATATCTTCTGAAACGTCACGAAATGTAATCAGAAACATTTTCTACGATCACGTGATTATAACGTAAACAGTGCTGCCGTCTATCAGAATTCACCAGAAGAGACCGTAAATATCGAATAAATTATTTGGTTGTTCGTCGCGTTTAAAAATCAAAATGACATTGTCGTTGGTCAGGCTTTAGGGGTCAGGCATGTGTGAATTTAAATTGTTAATTGTTAATTTGTTAATATAATTAACTCTATTAATTTAATTTAATTAACTAACTTTTCCAGAAATGCTAATTAATTAAATTAATTAAATTTACCAAAAGGGGTTAATTTAATTTAATTAACAAATTCCCAATTAACTCTCAATTAAGTACTCATTTAACAGTTGACATTACTGAATAGTTCACAGCCATGTTGTCCAGATGTATTCAGGAAGCCTTCCAGTCACTAGTCTGAGAGGGGGGTCAAGTTCAGGCATGTGTGAATGGGAGGGAGAACATCACAAAGCACATAGACACTGTATCAACTGGGGTGGGCTGGTCATTCAGGCACCTGTGAATTGGAGGGAAGGCCTAGACAATGGAATGTCCACTGGTAGGGTGATAAGTTGATGAGTCTAAATGTGGTTTCAGCAAAGGTTTGTCTAACATAAACATTTGGGGGTGGCAACTTCCACCCAGATGGACCTGTGGGACCACATGTTCATGTGTATATAAAAAGATAAAGGTAAAGGTACGTTCTTATATAGCGCGGTATCCAGTGTGTGGGACTGCTCAAAGCGCTTCATCCCTGGCAGACCTGTTCATTCCAACGCCATCTCAATTTCTCTAGGAAGCATTAAGCCACGCTGCAATTACTGCGCAAAAGATTCGTTCGTTCAGATATCTGTAGCCAGGTACTCATTTATACAGCTGAGTGAACTGTGGCATGTAGAGGAAGGTAAAATAGCTTCAGTTTGGTATAGTTTACAGGGCCAACTTAAATCAAAAGCATACCAGTTTTAGTGATGCTAAAGGTCGTGTGTAAAGGTGAAACCTAACGATTTAGTATAAAACACTGCATAAATAACATAACAACTTGGTGCATAGAAATGATGTATACAATTGCCCATTTTTATTAATGTGGTCGTTGGATATAGGAGGAAACCCAACGCCTGCAAATCTTCAGCCACAACTTCAACCCTTTCAGAGCAAATTTATTAATCAACAACTTTTTAAATGTGATCAAATGCCCCTTGAAGGAATGTCTTGACATGTAAATACTGTATGAGCAAATTTCTTTCCAACAAATTTAAAAACACATTTGTTACAAGTCTTGTGATTTTAGAACTGTTAAAATGTGTAAACATGACTACCAACATATGATTTAATTGCTTATTAAATTTAAATTAATTGTTAATTTAATTTAATTGAAACGTTTGGGAGGTTAATTTAATTTATTTGACCTGAGAAATGTGTGAGGTTAATTTAATTTAATTTAATTGGAGAATTTCTTAGTTAATTGTAATTTAATTAATTAACTTTTCAAGTTAATTGCCCTATACCTGTTAGGGTGGTCGTTGATGAGGGGTCATTTATGCAGTGTATGTAGTATAGAGTTTAGTGCATGGAAAACGGCCGGAAAAGGAGGGTGGTCGTTGACGAGGGGTTGCATTAAGCGCACGTGCGTCTGCGTTATTATTTTGTGTAAACGTGTACAGGGTGTGCCTGTATCCATTGTAAACGATCAAAAGTAAATGTAATGTAAATGTAAATGTAGAGGTAGTGCGCACGTATATGTGACATAATATTATGTGCACGAATGTATACAATTGACAAATGTTATAAAGACGGGTGTTTGGATTTGATACATTTAATAAATATGGGTCTGAACATGATGTTTTCGTCGAATGTTTGTTTTTGCTGTTACCTTTAATGGCCGGGTACTGGCTGCAGGCATTTCACTCAACTGCTTCTGCACATGCGTATATGAGTATATGCAAAAGAGGCATTGAACATGCAGGCTATGCGCTTGCCTCGTTTTCACTCTGAAATTTACACAGTTGCTAAGATCGCAGCAAACAGAAAAACACAAAACATCGACTATGAACAATGCTGTTTGTTCGGGAGACTTTCTAATGACGACCGAGAGCGAAGTTTGCGCCGGCTGGGGGCGGGACAATCGGCACAGCGGTTGCGCGTGTCTTTGGTTGCAGTGGACAGGCAATTCACAACTCGATAGCACACGTCCAGCAAGATGGGTCAGTGGCCGATCTCCCAAAGTTAGGGGCATGTCGTGTGACGTCACGTTCACCTCACCTTACCTCACCTTACCTCACCTATCCTCTTCGTGCCCAGTGGCCCATCAGGCCGAAGTGAATCTCCTCCATCTTGTTCTGTCAGCTGCTACACGTCTGGCTTCGTTCCAGATTTGTCGGTTACGTTCAGGTGACCGAAAAATCCGGCTACGCCATCCGTGTGATAAGTTTGTGACTACATCCTCCACTAGTTGGCGAGTCTTTACAGGTGAATATACAGACTTCCGAAATATTCTGCTCGCGGCAGGAATTCGTATCAGGGGTCCGTGTGTTGGGACCATTCTAACCCGTGGCACCGCCGTGCTTTGCACACGTTGGATTTTGGAATATCATCATCTCACGATCACGTCTTGCAGTCCACTTGTTGTTTATTCCCAGCACATCAATATGCAGCAGCTCCAGCGTCGCATGTAATGTAATGTAATGTAATGCTGCATGATCAGGACACGAAAGTATCCACATGTCACGTTTCTTTTGGGCTCAGTATATACATACGAGTTAATATAGTTTATATATACACACACACACACACACACACACACACACACACACACACACACACACACACACACACACACACACACACACACACACACACACACACACACACACACACACACACACACACACACACACACACACACACACACACACACACACACACACACACACACACACACACACACACACACACACACACACACACACACACACACACACACACACACACACACACACACACACACACACACACACACACACACACACACACACACACACACACACACACACACACACACACACACACACACAC